>JAQBSW010000845.1:0-165068 GCA_029291075.1 Eudiplozoon nipponicum | reverse complement strand
CTGAACTAATTTGTTACTAGTTTTGCAACACCTAATACATACTTGCATATATATTAGTTCTCCACAACAAGCAGTAATTAACAGTCAATAGGAATGTCAGATTGTAAGTGATTGCGTCCTTGTGGCGCCGTTGATGCCTTTGATGCGCAGAAAGTACTGTCTTCTACTTTCGGCGCCATACTTTTCCCGATACCGATGTACACTGAGTCTATTTTTTGTGGCCTTTCCCATCAACTGTGGAAATTGGCATTCATTTTGAAATTCTTCCGAACGGCAGAGACAGACTTGACATGAATTTAAAAAATTCTGGTGATTATAGCACCGTTCTTTGGTGCATATCTATTAAAAGATTCCTGGGATCTTGATCATCGCCTACTGTTATTTCATGTTTTAGGTGTAAAATTGGGTCGTGTGTTCACCTGATTTAGCTCGGATTTCGCTATGTCTTATCGTTCTAGAACTTTAACCGCTATCGCTATTGTAGCGTCTAAAGATAAGATACTATCTTCCTGCGTGGAAGGACAAAATGATGACGAATTTTACTTAGATTCCAAATCCCTAAATTCTAACTCGTATCTCTCAGATATGTCATCTATTGAGAGAGTGTTGGGGAGCTCTCTGGCGAACAATTGTGGTGACTGAGGAAGATTGTTAATAAAAGCAGCCTTAGCCTCATAATCAAATAGATTGGTTTTATACTAATGTTTCCTCAATTCCCTTAAAATTTCAATGGAGCCAAGGTTTGGCATGTCTATTTGTGCATAGTTATTTATTATCTGCTCAGTTTCAGTGGGACCCAGCAAAGATTCTACTTCATTTTAGAGGCCGAAATGGGATTGGGTAGTATCCTAATGGCCTCGAGCTTCGGATAAATCCGTCGCTGCAATTCTGAAGGTGGTTTAGCGAAAACCTTTGACAATTTTTCATGACTTTCATAATTTGGAAATGGGGAGAAATTGGAGTCTTCGCGCATAAAGAATAGTTTGCTATCTCCATCCAAAACAGGAACATTATTATCTAAAATTGGACCTGACATTCTAAAAATCTTACGGGATCTTAACAGTATAAATTTATAATCAAGATGAAATGTATAAAAATACGTTAAACGAAACGCTTACCAAAATCGGCTTTCACATTTGAAGCAAAATCTGTTTCCACAGTTGAAACTGACATGATGAGCACAGAACACAGATGAAATTAGTTCTTTTACAAATTCACAAGTCACAATTCTGCTCTTTCGTACAGTCAATTATGTTATTTCACAAATCAACAAAAAATATTCTGGGTCCACATTCTAGTTTGGTACACGATATCACAAAGGTGTACAATTTTGTACGTAGGAAAACATTTTTGAATAGAACACCTCCCCTCAAAAAAATTGCCCACAAGATCTCGACTTTAGAAAGATTCACAATCAGATTAAAATGTTGTATATGCTAATGTCAATTTACCGTACTCCCAAAAAACTGAAAAAAAACAAAGTCGATTATAATTATGCCAAAATTTTTGTGATTTGATAATAGGTCTCAATAACAGTACTGTTCTCAGTATCCTGGCGCGGTCGCCAATTTTTAAAACGCCCCGGCTTCAAGTAAATGCCGTACGACGTCACAATGTCAGTTAGGTGCCAAAATTACTGAAATTAGGAATGTTGATTGCCCTTCTTAGGACCGCTATTGCGTTCTCCGGCAAATGCCAAGGAAGTTAGTTAGTGTAGCAGTGTCTCAAAATACTCCTAGACACTTGAGACAAGCTCTGGTTGACTGGGTATTGTTTTTTCCGTTGTGATGTTCACATTAGCGACGAGAGACTGTGAAGACTGAGTATTGTCTCGTTGAAGATCTGCGACAACACCGCAGTAAGTGGCACACATTAAGGTCCAATGAGTAAATGTTGCTCCGTCTCAGTAGTTGTGCAAAAACAAGATTGGTGTGATTGAAATTTAATCTGCGTGTGAAGCAAGTCCAGAAGACAGTGTATGTGGAAAGTCAGTATGACAAGAGACAGCACGCACACGTGTTGCACAAAGGAGGCAAACGTGATAACTGACTGGCATGGTAAATTCACCGTGCTAAAATAGCTTTAAATCAAAAGCTCGTGCGCCATTGGTTAACGCTCAAACCCAGGATTCAATTATATTGATTATTGTTACTACTCTTATATCGAGAAGGTAACTTGTGTTGACAATATTGATAACTCTCAAAACCTAGCATAAATTGAATTATTGTAACAACGCAAAACTTGTATTTAATTGCAGTGTTTATTGTGACTGCTCTTTTACCGAGATGGTAACTTGTGTTGACAATATTGATAACTCTCAAATCCTAGCATACATTGTACCAATTATTTGTTGTGCTTATTATGACTACTATTACACGATTTTTTTGCTTAATAACATTTTGATTAATAAAACAATGAATTGATGCTATGGCCTTATCACATCACCTTTCGGGAAAGGGCCATGGATTAATCATGAACGCGGATCGTAATAACAGCTAACAGATATTATGTAGGAGGACAATATCGCACTAAATAGACAACTAGCTCGCAGAACCTCTTACATTAACTACAAAACCTCATACAAGTTAGTATATAACTGAAAATTTGTTTGTAGTGTAGTGTGCAGTACGGTGGCTCATTAGTTAGAGCACCAGATTCCGAAACAGACGTGCTCCGGTTCGAGCCCTGTACACGGAAAATTCTGGCCAGTACCTGATGAGCTCCCATTAAGGACAAAATCGATCTACGAGATAAATTGCGTTTTCTACACTATAAAATTCTTAGTTTATACAGACAAATGAATGTATCTAATCGGTCAAGAGGAACTAGGACTTTATATTAACAGTGATGCATTGATAAAATTAATGTTAAAAATAATATGAAAAACATAAAGATCACCTTTGTATATCGATTGATAACCTACTTCAATTACCTTTAACTTTTATGAATGCGCTCTGCAATTTTATAAATAGAATTTTGAAGAATGGAAAATTACCAATCGATATTCTAACAATAGCAGCTAGACCGCTGCCAAAAGTAAGTAAGACAACAAGCGCCAATAATTATAGACTAAACTCTATTATCCCTTCGTTTTTGGAAGATAATAGAGCGATTGATACTAGATCATTTAGAAGGTATGATGCCGGCTGACTTTGATAGATGTCAACATGGCTTTACGAAAGATAGATCGACAACTACTTATATACTTTCTATGTGGAAACTTGTAATTACATTAGATGAGAAAAAGTTAGATGCATTAATTGTATTTATAGATATCTCAAAAGCTTTTGACTCTTTATCTTTTGATGCTATTTTGAATGCGATTAATTTATTGAATATTGATCCGAATATTTTTAGATTACTTAAATACTATTTATATAATCGAAGAATGAGTATTCAAGTGAACGATTTGATATCAAAATCGAAAAGAGTAACAAGTGGAATTCCACAGGGATCAAGTTTGGGGCCAATTTTATTTAAAATCGTATTTGCACATTTGGAAACTAAGATCCTTAACGGTCGAGTTTGCAAATTTGCTGATGATTTAAAAATAATCTTTCCAATTGATCCAAAAAATGTCGAATTCTCCAAAAATAATGTGACACTAGATTTGTATGATTTAAGTAGATATTTGATAACACTAGGGCTGAGAATAAACAGTAAAAAGACGAGAGCTTTAAAAATAGATAACAGAACAGACTTTAATTTGGTTTATTTTCATGATGCTGTGATTAATGATGTTTTTTAAGATTAAATCTATGCAAGATATTAAGGATTTAGGCATAACTATTTATTGTACTGCTTCTGCTGAGAGAAATATTTAAAGGATAGTTGGCAGTGCTAAGAACAGATGGGCACTAATAAATATAAATATCTTATCGAATGACATGAAATTTAAAATGTAGATACTATGGATTAGACCAATACTGGAATATGCTGCCGCTACTTGGAATCAATTAAAAAAGTGTTTGTCCAATAAGATAGAAGCTGTACGAAGAAAAGTTTTGAAACAAATTCGTCCTATCTCCTGCACTATATACGCCAATAGATTACAGTTTGTATCACTGCAAAATTTATGGTTTCGGAGTATGTGCTATTGCATAAAAGTTTTCCATTTGAACCAGGGGACTGGTGCCTATATGAATCCTTTAAAAAAGAGTCATGAAGTTGGAACTAGATCTGGACATTTGGCAATATCTCCTCCTTTGGTTGGAATTGTTGCGAGCAAGTTATTCTCTTTTTCGAAAACATACAAAATTCAAAATCAATTGCCAAAAGGGCTTGCAGAAACGCCTTTATCTAAGATGTCTTTTAAATTTTTATCTACTGAACTAGAAAAAATCTACAATCATGCTGATATTTTAATTTTTCATGGTTGAATAAAAGACAAGGATAATTGTTATCAGCAACATAACTTCTTGTGATTTTTATCTACAAGTTTTGTTTAATTAAAATTTAATGTTATGCATTATATCATCATGTTAGTCAACAATACATACAATAAATTGCTAGTCATTGTTCTCATTTTTTTTGCATAATGTTACACTCGAATTATACCTTAATTTTTTCTATTTTTGATGATAAATCTATTACTCTTTAGAGCCGAACTTCATGATGTTGATATATTGTACAGTACAACTAGTGAGATATACTTATCTAAGTAAGACTTATTGCACATATTTATATGGTGTGATATCTTTTTTATATTGTACATTTTCCAATATTATTAATTGATGAAACATGTGTGGTTTTAACCCAAATAAATATATTCAATTCTATTTTATTCTATTCTATAATAAATAAATAATAAGATTAAATTATCAAATAAAGAGAAAAACAATTATATATATATATATATATATATATGATAGTTTCTAATCCATTATATATATATATATATATATATATATATATATATATTATTTACGATTAAAGATATTTGACTCAAACAGTTGCTTATATTTATATATACAGGTTTTTATAGATATTTATATATATTATATATATATATATATATATATATATATATATATATATATATATATTGTAACACGCGGCTCCGCGTTACAACCCAACGACGTTAAATAGTCCAACTTTGGTTTTTACGCATTATTTCTCTTAACGCATGTGACATGCAGTGGATTTATGTGTCTCAATGTTCAAACACTGGATTTACTTGTTCTATATGCCTTAACCATTTTTACACAACTAAAAACAGTTCAGTCATGATCCTACTGATCCAAACATTAGGTGTTTCTCAATCCTATATCCGAAACTCTTTAGTTCATTGGATTTATGTGTTTTATACACTCAAAACCTAGCAAACAGTGGACTAATTATTTTTGGTGTTTATGATGACTAATTTTATATGATTTCTCTCCATCAATTATCAGTGACAATAAACCATATTGCAGTCACCTTTCGGAATTATTATTGTGCTTCTATTCGTCAATTATTAGTGACTATAAACCATATTCCAGACACTTATCGAAATTATTATTGTGCTTCTTTTTATCAATTATCAGTGACCTTAGAATAGAATAGAATAGAATATTTTTATTTGGATTCAAACCACACATATTCCTTAAACTTAAATGCTAATCAGTCTGCATTTATATCCTCGTTCCTTTTCAGTCATTTACATAAATTCATCACGTTTCAGCCGATTGTGTTTCTTGTGACTATTTTTGTATAAGTCATTTATTTGTGTTGAAAATATATTATTTTGTTGCCGTCTGGAGCACGGTCTATTTGGTTCAACAGTGAACTGATTCATGCATTGCAACATAACATTCAATAAACGTCTGATAACACGGATGAGTCTTCTCACTTCACCCTTCGGAAAAAGGTCAGGGACTAATCATGAGTACAGGTAGTGATAATAGCCACCATGGAATTGTAGGAATTGGATAATATTATTAAATAGACTGTAAACGCCCAGGCTTCAATTAAATACCGTACGACGTTACAAACTCGGTTAAGGTGCTATGGATATAGAGTTATTGTTATGATAGCGAGCCCTTAACAGGGACGGTCGTGCGTTCTCCGGAAAATGCCGAGAATGTGTGTTCAGTGTGAAGATGTCCTAGAGCCTTGGGTTGACAGCACGCACACGTAACGCAAAGCAGAAGGCAAATACGACAACTGACTTGCATGGTAAATTTGCCGTGCTTAAATAGCCATGCCATAGTTATATATGTCTACTTGCACACTAATGGTTAACGGCAAGTTTCGCTTTTTTTCTCATTGATGAAACGTAAATAAAATTGAATTTAATTTACCAAATATGTCGGCAATTAATTTGTGTCGTTACAAGACAATTACTCTGCAAAACCTATTAATTAAAATTCAATTTGCAGTTCAAGAAATTTCAATTAAAACTCATTGAAACTAACAGAGATTGTTGTTAAGGGAAATATTGTGTAAAAACCAGAGTTGGACTATTTCACCTTAAAGAGAACTATATTTGTAAAAAATTGAACATCGTTGGTTTGTAACGCGGAGTCCCGTGTTACAATATATATAAAGATTTATATTAGGTTTATAGACATTTCTCCATATACAATTATTTCTAGGAATTGTCTAGCTTTGCAGTGTACTTACTATTAGTTTTGAAGACCATTAGTTTATCCATACTATTGTAGCTTGCGGCTCCGCGTTACAACCCAACGAAGTTCAATTTTGACAAATAAAGTTCTCTTTAAGTTCACATTTGCTAATTCTGGTTTTACAAATATTTCTCGTAACTTTGATTTTAGCAAAAATCTCTGTTAGCTTCAAATAGTTTTAATTGAGATTTCTTGAACTGCAAATTTATTTGTATTTATTAGGGGTTTGTGTAATAAAAATAGACACCCGCGCGCAAAACGCCGGTAACATGCAATGGATTTAAGTGACTTGACGCTGAAAGCTAGGATTTATATATTGTGTGTGCTATAACCATTCTTACATAACTACTAACAATTCACTTAAGAATTTCTAGATTCATATTTTGTGTATTTCTTAATCATTTATTTATGTGATTTAACACTCAAAACCTAGCATACAGTGGATTATTGTAACAATGCGAAACTTGGATTTATATTTTGTGCTTATTGTGACTAATTTTATGCGATTTTAATCTTTGCTTTGCAACATTGTGTTCAATAAAACAATGGCATTGTGACTGAGCTTTCTCAAATCACCCTTCGGGATAAGGCCAGGGATTAATCATGTACGCGGATCATAAAAACAGCTACCAGGTATAGGTAGGAGAGCATAACCTCACTAAACAGACAACTAGCCCGCAGAACATCTTACATTAACTACAAAACCTCCTACTCTATCTCCTCCTTTCTCTCTTTATTCTTGACCTAAGCGTCGCTCAGACATTCACTCTAATTCCATCTATTTAACTTGCTGTGCCATATTTGAACTAATTTTACCAGGTGCGCAATACCTCATATGCATTTGCATACATTAGAATTCCCCGCTTAAAATAAAACACAGTATTTGTCATTCAAGTTTTTCGTTTTATTAGTTTTGAATTTTTAATTTGGATTATCACCTACAACATTCTGCAGTCAAGATGAAATTATGTATACCGGGAATTTGAGATAGCTGCAATTATACTGAGGTAAGGATTGGTCTGCTAATTGCAGATATATGCGGATATATATATATATATATATATATATATATATATATATATATATATATAGATTTATTTGTTGAGTGAGGGTTTTCATGTGCGCTAGACGTATGCATATATTGAGTTTAATTAATAAGAAAAATTCTATATTTAAAACCATTTGTGAGTCAAAACAATCAAATATAAATAGAACAGTTTCGGAACGAGGTTACCACATTTGCTTAAATTTACTATTGTGAGTTCTGTGCTATGTAAAATAGAATGCTTCGAAACGTAGCCAGTACACAAAGGTTGTTTGAAATCGCATTTTCAATGATTAGTATGAACGATGTTGAAGAAATGGACGAATGTGCACCCACCGTGATCAAAGACAAAACATATGCTTACTGGAAAATGGTGATCAATCGGATCTTTATGAAATTGAGAGTGCAAAGCAACAACCAACGAACGCACCTCGCGGAAATTCATCATTAAAAAAGACTATTTGAGCAACTTCAGCTGGATCGTGACGCTCCTGCTAGCCCAGCCATATATATTCTCCTTTATTCTGAACTCTAGTTTTGAAGTCTCGATAATAAAGTTTTGAATCGCTCACGAATAAACGGTCACTGATTGCGCTGGTTGTGATTACAATTATTTACATCAAGTTTGCGAGCTTGAAGTCAACACCAATCCCGTTGTACTTAACAATCAGCTGGCGGTAGTCTTGCTATGCTATTCAACTGGATTGAGACATAATTCAGGGTTAAAAACTTTGTTAAATGAACTCTTCTAATCCGTTTTATCTAGAAGTATCGCAAATTGGCCGTCAGCTAAACTGATTGGGTTCTCTGTAACAATGTCTTTCTGTTAGTAGGGGTAAGCAACGGCTAGCATTAACGGTCTGATTTAATAAAATATGTTGTTAATTATATATATATATATATATATATATATATATATATATATATATATATATTCTATTTTGATTGAAATGAAAAACAAATAAATTATGAGGATGCAGAGTATCTGCCAAAAAGTGTGTTCGCCTAAGAGGAACAACTCAAATAAATTAGCAATTTACTTGTTATAAGTTTATTTATTATTTTAGATATTATGAGAATTCTTAACTTTCGTCAATTGTGCGCTCATTATGAATAGAAGTGAGAAAATCTGCACTATGCAATCTATTTGATACGTTAAAGTTTTTGATAAAATACCGAAATTAATGGATCAATAGTAAAGGAGTAAAGGAATAATATTGTTAAGGACAGTTTAATTAACAGTATTCAAATATTGAAATTGGACAAGATAGAAAAGAACGAAAGCAGTCTGCATCATTAACTATCCGTATAGGATTAGTAACAGCAAAATTGAATATGCTTAAGAACAACTCAAAGCTAGGAGAAATTCTATTAGGCGTAAAACCTGTTGAGGCAATAGCCAAGTTAGCACCTGTAGATTGGACTAATCTACTTTATCTGATCAGTTGCTTCTAATTTAGCTGTAGGGATAGTGTTACATCAGAAAGCTAATGATATTTTTAGACAAAGAGAATTTGACATTAGTAAATTTCAGGGCTTAAAATGCTATATGACATATTTGGGAAGAATTTGCTAGTGGCTTGCATTACGGTGCCATATTATGAGCGCAACATGGACGGATATCAGTTCACGATATTGACTGTTCATAAACCACTTATAAGTAGCATAGTTAAGAGGTACAGACCTAATTATTCCCAGTAGTTGGAGGAGGAGATTCTACATATATCCCTGTATAATTGAATGTCAAGATAAGATGAATCAGTATGGGACACTGGTGAACCTTGTAGTCAAAATATATCTGGATCGTTGAATGTCATAGGGATTCAAATGCAGCACATAAATGCGTAAAGTCACAGAGCTAATTTTATGATTGAAAGGCTACATAGGGAACTAAAGGCAGAATTATGGTGCAGTGGCGGATCTAGTTGGGTACACGATTTGTCTACGGCTTTTCTGGCAATGCACAACAATAATAGAGCACGGCTACAAACATCAATAACTGAGCTTTTTTATGGGGAGCCATTGAGATTGCCTTGAAATCTTCCCACAGATACTCAAATTTGCCACTCTTGAACATCTAGATAAGTTGATTAATTTTTCGGAGATCTCAGTGGCATAATGAGATCCTTAGCTCCAACCAAGACTAGAAGTTAAAGGTCCAAGTGTCATGTAACTATATAAACCTGGTGCCGCATGTGAACTTAATTAACGGCAAATGGAAAGTTATTTGACTCAGTTTTGTAATTGTCCATTCAATGTCAAACATATGACTATCAAGAATGCGTTACTTGAAATGCATGAATCAGAAGGGGGTGTAGCCCTGAATCGTTAAGTTCCACATTTTACCTGGAATCTTATGCAATATCTGACTTAAATATATGGGAATAGAAGCACAAGTTTAACAAACGCAAAAAGAAAGTGAGGTATAACTCAAAATGAAACATATACACCACATGGAAAGCACGTTTCGGAAGAGTCATCAAGTGACGTAAGAATGATGATTACACATATGAATGAGAACGTATCATAAACATGAGAGTGAATGTAGAGGATAATATCTCCCAAAATAAAAATTAATCTACCGCTGATTTCTTAAAATAGTTAATTGTTTAATGTAATTTTGTCCTAGAATTTGCTTTGTGCGAATTGTAAAATTTCCAGTTTGATTTTTGAACTTTAAAAAATCACTTTTTTGGTTCCTTGAGTCAGGTCGTATCGCTTCTTCTCTGTAATCGCCCTGCCATTCTCATTTTCCTGATTTAAAAGCATCTAGATTAAACAATATTTTCAATAACTCCAAGTTCGTCGATACAATACTGAAAATGATGGACAAATTATTAGGTAATTTAAGAACCAAAAAGGATAATATTGTTAAAGGTGTTTTCATTAACAGTACTAAAATATTGAGATTGGACAAGCTAGAGAATGAAATAATCTCTATAAAATTAACAATCCGCATAGGACTGTGAACGAGAATACTGAATAAGCTTATTAAAAATCCAATCCTAGAGAAAAAACTGCTGACCAATACTGATGTAACAAAGACAAAAATACTGACGTTGCCACTTTATAATGAGTTTACACATGACTTGGAGAAGTCGTTTCAAAATCTAATACGTAATCTTTATTAGAAGAAAATTCGGTTGCATTTCTCGTAGGTCTCAATAACATGGATCTGTCAAATTTTATCATATGAAATAAGCTAGAAAATTAATAATGAAAGTAAAATCTAGTAAAGGAGAAAAAATAATTTAGTAAAATTGATTGACAGACTATTACATTTACTTTATGTGATCCTTAAAGCACTTTGACAATTTTTTTAAAATTTGCTCGATGGCATTATGCTATCTTGTTTTTTATCAGCAAAAGATGAAAGACAAAATAGCCTGATTCCGTTTTATAAGGTGCTATTCAAAGTCAATCAAATGACTGCCAAAAATGCACTCATAGAAGTGAATGGCATAGATGTGTGTTGCAGAGGATCGCTGCGTTCTGCAGTTTATCTGCATTGGTGAAATTCCGCAGTCGACATTTCCCATCAGTACAATGTTTGCAAGACTACTGGGGATGAGATCCGCATATCTAAATTTGTTTCCCGCTAGTCATTTTGCCGTCGTACTCTGATGGTTATCATGGAAGGTCGAAACGCGTCATCATTAAATGAATCACATTCAATATGTGTTACCATTCTCATTTAGATCGTCTAGGAATATGATCTCAAATTTGCTACAGCTTTTTAGTTCAAGAATAGTATTCAGTGCTAATCTTTGAGACGGTGAGCATACGCACTTCGTTATAATGAATCTTATTTCAATATAATGTATAACAGAAATAAGTGTGAGGATATAGATCAGTTGGCCGAAGGATTCAGGAAAATATCATAAGGAGAGATATTGTGGAATTTAATTTTTCTAAATTTGGTGATCATTCCGTCCATATTGGATATTGGAGTCCGGCATATTAGGGGCTCTTCTACGGTAGTCACTAAGGGTCCTCTACACGAATAATAGATTTTGTCACATGGAACTTTGGAAAAGGTTGCTGGATTTCATTTTAAAATTCTCTTAATTATATCGTTCGTTGTTATTACAATCACATCAACCGTTTTCGTCAGAAAGGGACGCATTTAGTACACAAATAAATAAATAAACAGCAAAAAACCTGGCACAGCCAAAGAAAATTTTTTTTTCAAATTATTGTTCTTCAGATTCATATCTATCAATGTTAACATAAACGACGATAATCAGGCAATATTTATAAAGTTATGTTAAAAATTATAAGCTTAAACGAAATATGCTATTTATACATGAATTTTATTCACGCGCTGCTGTATATAGTATAAACCGTGGATATAATATATATAAGCAAATGAGTTATAGCAGTTTTTGCGTAAACAGATTACAAAACGTGAGCTATCATTAAAAAAACATGTTGGTTAGCAATAATTTAAAGCGAAAAATTAAAAAAAACCCACAATAGTTAATGTTATTGGCCTTAATAGTGTCTGAAAGAAATTAACCGGAAAATTCTGTGTGAATATGTGAGTATTAGCAGGGTTTGCATGTCCAGTAGTTCTTCTAGAGAGTAGCTCTTTGAGGCTTGTACGTTGGCTGGTGATCCTTTGGGCAGATGCACGGTAAGTAGAATTGACGGAGCAGAATGTGTTAGTTGCTGTTCGAAGACCTTGACTAGTCTCGTTGAAGATGTGTTGCAACACCGAGATTACCGACAAACATAGAAATCGATGATTGATTACATATGACTGGATGCCCAGCTTCGTGAACTTTGGCGTGACTGAAGCGTAGGAGATTTAGTGACGCAGCGTATTAAACGCAAGCAAAACATTTGGCCCAGATAATCAGTTTAGCAAAGAAGGTGAGAGCAATCACAGTTAGCGAGCAAAACAGAATATGCTGTGTGGTAATCGCATCGCGCTTATGTAGATGCGCAGTCGCACGTAATTTGTCAACGGATGTTTTGCTCTATCATTGGTCCAGTGTATTAAATTTTGAATTTATTTTCGACCAAATGTCGGCGAATTAATTTGAGATTTGGAACCCAGTTAAAAACTGGTTATGACTCCGCCCATAGGTTAGCCCAAAATGTATCGTACTGTCGTAAATCTGGGCTGGTGCATACGCGTTAATTTCTTCAACAGTGATGTTGTGCCATATAGCCAATATTAATTATTGCACAATTGTTAGCTGTAGTAGACGGTCAGATCACGTGAATAGAAATAGAGTAGTATTATAATGGTTTGAGAGCCGCAGCTTGAAAATTGCAAAGTGGATTGAGACTGAAAATGAATGGTATATATTTGTTACCTGGGCAGGCTGCATCAGTGTTAATGAGAATTCGATACAATCAAAGGAGCTAGTATGTGATGGATATTATGGTCCATGATATTCCTTAATTAATTTGTGAACTGCTTAACTTATAAAGTTACGCTATGCATGAAAATTGCCTATATTATGATATGAAATGATTGATTACTTATTATTGACACACAAAGCTTAAACAAAAATTAGCTGGTCATATCAAAATAAACAAGTGTGGGTTCAGGCGTGAACCATAAGATGCACCAGTATGGTGCATAAAAATACATGTAAATAAAACGTTAAAAAAGAAGTGTTCTCGCATATTTCCGCAAAATTCGTATAATACCGAAGAATTGTTTATAGACGCTACAATTTTTTATCTAAGAACAGCTGGTTATGCCACGTGAGACAACGGAGTATGAAAAAAAGGAATAATGTGGGCCATTAAGATGTTCATGTCACGTGAAAATGGGCGCAGGTGTTTCGGAAACAATTAACATGTGATACACAGAACAATGAAAATCTAATGAAAAACATTCTATCAATTACACAAATTAAAAAGTAATTTATTGCCTGTCTCGGCTGCTCGGCGGACATGTTTCTGAAACAAAATCAAAGTCGAGAAGCTTCGAATTCTTGATCCTTCTATGCTGGTAGTTAACGTGGAAGCAGACTAGGTATGTATAGGTCCATTTCATATAATAGTTCTGACGCAGACATTGAAATAGATTCGCGTATAAAGAAACGCATAGCAAGGAGTACTCAAGATAATGCATCGACGCAGTTGCAATTAACGGACTAGGATGCTAAAGCAGCTTTGATTTCCTCAAGTGTTTGTTCTACCATACTGTTAGATTGAGAGTGACAGGCACTAGTCTGGCGTAAGGCGCATCCCATGAAACCACAGGATATTTCTGAAACAATCGGACAAGAACCATGTAACTCTATCATTAATGTCCTCGTTAGGAACACTGTAGTGTGCTATCCATACAGAGATAAAAACATTTTTGATTTCATCTGCAGAAATGTGGACAATAAGGAAAGCCGCTGGCCATCGGGTTAATCTAACAACCATAGATAAAGGTAGCTAAAACATTGAACTTGAGACAGATGAACTATGTTGATGTGGACGAAGATTAGGCGTGAAATATTTTGTAAATTTCCCAACTTAGAATGAATGTGTTGGGTGATTATATTCTTTTGGTATAAAGCGCACTCTGAGACCCATCGCTTAATGTTCTGCCTCAGTCTATGTCCGCAGAAATGATCTGTAATATGTTTGAAATTCGCCTTTCAACCAGGGTAAAAAATAGATTCAATAGAGTCAAAAACATTTTCTAGAAGCAGGTGGATAGAACTGGCATGTAGGGCTGCGTAACTGTAAAGTAGACAATGAGTAAACCTTCCCAGGACCGGTATACGTAATTGGTGGGAAGACAAGCTACTGATCTTTCAATACAAATGTCACCGCGTTGTTCTTTTTGTAAGAGCGATGGCCTTATTGTAGGTACATTGAGAGTTACAGAATTGAATGAGAATAACGAAGACAAAGGTAGTAGTAGAGAGACGTCTGGCCTGGAACGTGTGTCTGAAATAATGCCTTGTTTAGCTTTTATATGAAAAAAGTCGAAATGTCATTCACGCATACGTAACAGCTGTCTTTCTACTCTGGCATGTTAATTTACTACGGTTAAAATTGAATATAGAATTACGCTAACTAATAGTGAATGATCTTCAAAAACGTCAAATCTATTGAAACCTATGATGCTAATGAAATGGCGCACTACGTCATGGATGGAGAGTAGTTCTCGACCAAACGTGTCGTATCTAATTTCCTCTGATTATAGAGTACGCGAGTAAAAATTAAATGGCTTCCGATCATAATCGGTATCTTGTTCTAAAGTGGCCGCCATTGCAAATTCATTGCCCGCGCAACCAATGTTCGTTTAATTTTAGAGATGATGGCATGACAGAGTAATTCCCCATCTTTAAACGACCAAGAATAGTGGAATTTCTTCTAGGTCGTTTTCGCTTCCGCAGGTGCCTACATATCAAATATATTTGTTTTGCTGGGCTAGGGAGGAACTTGCGATAGTTGTTGAGAACACCCAATATTTTCTGGAAGTCCATCAATTTCTTTTATTATACAATGTGCTTGATCAAATTGGGCTTAGAATGCCAAGGCTTTAAACCTTGAGATTCAATACGATGCCCTATGAAATCAACGGATGTAGTTGCAGTTTGCGTTTTGTCACAATTAGTCTTGAGTTCGTGATCTAATATGTTAGATAGGACATTTGTAGATGCTTGGCATTAGAATTTAGGTCTGGACCATAAACCATTATGACATCAAGGTATGGAAAACACTGATCGGTTTCATCATGATGTATGATGTCTATGAACCAATGAAGTGTTTGAGTAGTACACATAAGAACAATGGTATGTAAAGGTTTTCCAAATGTCCAAAAGGAGTGACGACGGCAGAACATTCTATATCTTCTGGCGCTACCGAAACGTGGTGGTAGGCTTGTCTAAGGTCAGTCATTGAAAAGTTATTGCTACTGCTGTGTTTTGCAAACAATATTTATATATTGGGAACGAACTATGCTTCGGATTTGGTCACAAAATTGAGTTTGCGATAATCTCCCTAGGCTCATATGATCGGTTCTACTTAGATACCAATTAAAACGTTGTTGCCCATGAACGTTTTGACGCCTGATGATGCCCTATTCAAAAGGTCTTGAGTAATCTTATTGGGTAATTTTCAGTTTAACTGGCTGTAAATGTGTTTTCTTATGGGCGATAGGTTATTCTGATGTTATGGTATGATGTACCGTGTTGGAAACCCGAAGCTCTAACTCGTTGAGATCAAACAACGACTTGTGTTCTCGAAGAGATATGGGTATTTCTTACGAAGGATGCAATGAAAATGGCCGAATAACCTGTACATCTTAACAATCGGAGGCAAATGTCCAGAAATTTTGCTCAAGTCCAACAAGCTTTTAGATAAATATGAAACATATCACTTTAAAGTGGATAGCGTATGGTCACCATATGTAAGACTGAGGGATGGACACTGAAAAAAGTTTGGGTTCTAAAATATTCATGTTTGAAAGTATTTTACAGTACATTAAATTGAGCACAATAAAGATACTTACTTATTCTATATTCTATTTAATATACGTGCCCTGGGATCCTAGCGCGATCTCCAATGGAACGCTCTAGCTTGTGTGCCTTGCAACATTACTAATGAGGTAAAACAAGGATTCGGAGGGATCATTCAGAATTAGTGGCACTTAATAGGGCCTGGAAGACTTTTAGAGCAGCAGGGAAGGTGACTGCAATCTCAGGTAGCGAACAGAGCAAAGTGATATTGCGTGGAAATGCATCGTGCTTATATATATTTGGAGTCGCATGTAATTCTTCAACAGAAGCGCGCATTCTCATTGGCCCAGCGTATTAAAATTTAATTTATTTGGTCAAAATGACGACGAATTATTTTGAGACTTTACAGTATCTGGAATAGTTCGAATAAATGATGAACAGAGAAATGTACCATGTTAGTCACTGCATAGATCGGTTAATTATGCTTTAACCAATTTTCAAAAATTGAATTATTTTGAGCAATATTTTGAAACTAAATACAACAACAATGTCTGAAATTGCTGGTTTTGCCTTGCGCTAAAGCAGACTTGGACATAATACTGTTGCATAGAAGTTTAGTTTGCCTCACTTCTGTGAGTTATCTTGATAAATATACACATAGTAAGTAGGTAATGATTTTCTCTCTGTCTCTCTCTTTTGTACATCTCACTATTAATTTGAATGAATAAATTATTTCTTTTGTCATTATTTATAATTTTTTTGTTTCGATTCTTCAGGTTATATGTCAGTGAAACATTAGTCATTTTGGCTTTTTATGGCTGTGCATGTTGATGATGATGATAATTATGCATATAATAAAGTAGAAAAGACTGGCATGAAGCTAAAAGTCATTAAAATTATCAATCATTATAATGAATTTTAATGAGAAATTAGATGCGGCACATAATAAAACACCGATAAAATTGAGAGTTGCACCCAGCGTGTATGGATTTATAAAAGAGTATGAACGTTATAATACTTTAAGTATTATTGTCAATGCCCAGTACTCCCTAGTATCCGAAATTTATAAGTTTCTATATAATAGTATACGAGAAATTTACGACTTCCAAGATCATACATTGATGCATTATTATAGTTAAGATTAAATTGTTCATAATGAAAGTTATAATTTGATGAGATTAAATTTGGCCTCCATGCACAAAAATATACCAGACCCTAAAATACAAAACTGTTTTCGACGTAAAGTTGAAGCAAAATGACAGTTTGACTCATTATGATAGGGTATGTCCTAGACTTTTTTTTAGAATAGAATAGAATATCTTTATTTGGATTCAAACCACATATGTTCTATCAAATAGTTAATAATAAATAACTATTCTTTTTACAGTTTCTATCTTGTTTGACAAGCCTATTTTAATGGATTTCAAGTTGCGGCAGTATATATTAGTATCAGCCTAATCCAAATTATATACATTTTAAGTTTAATGTCATTGGATAAGATATTTCTATTTATTAATGTCCATCTTTTCTTGGCACTACCTACTATCCTTTCAATGTGTCTCTCAGCAAAAATTTATAAACAAATTACAGGTGTCCCAATAGGTCAAACTTTAGCCAATACACTAGAAATTATTTCGAAAAAATGATTCAGATAAAGGTTCTCTTGAAGCAAATTTTATCTAAGGTTCTTTGATTATTCAAGTTTTCGATAAAATACCGAAATTAATGGATCAATAGTAAAGGACTAAAAGAATAATATCGTTAAGGATAGCTTAATTAACAGTATTCAAATATTGAAATTGGACAAGATAGAAAAGAACGAAAGAAGTCTGCATCATTAACTATCCGTATAGGATTAGTAACAGCAAAACCGAATATGCTTAAGAACAACTCATAGCTAGGAGAAATTCTATAAGGCGTAAAACCTGTTGAGGCAATAGCCACATTAGCACCTGTGAATTGGACTAATTTATTTGATCTGATCACTTGCTTCTGATGTAGCTGTAGGGATAGTGTTACACCAGAAAGCTAATGATATTTTTAGACAAAGAGAATTTGACATTAGTAAATTTCAGGGCTTAAAATGCTATATGACATGTTTGGGAAGAATTTGCTAGTGGCTTGCATTACGGTGCCATATTATGAGCGCAACATGGACGGATATCAGTTCACGATATTGACTGTTCATAAACCACTTATAAGTAGCATAGTTAAGAGGTACAGACCTAATTATTCCCAGTAGTTGGAGGAGGAGATTCTACATATATCCCTGTATAATTGAATGTCAAGATAAGATGAATCAGTATGGGACACTGGTGAACCTTGTAGTCAAAATATATCTGGATCGTTGAATGTCATAGGGATTCAAATGCAGCACATAAATGCGTAAAGTCACAGAGCTAATTTTATGATTGAAAGGCTACATAGGGAACTAAAGGCAGAATTATGGTGCAGTGGCGGATCTAGTTGGGTACACGATTTGTCTACGGCTTTTCTGGCAATGCACAACAATAATAGAGCACGGCTACAAACATCAATAACTGAGCTTTTTTATGGGGGGCCATTGAGATTTCCTTGAAATCTTCTCACAGATACTCAAATTTGCCACTCTTGAACATCTAGATAAGTTGATTAATTTTTCGGAGATCTCAGTGGCATAATGAGATCCTTAGCTCCACCCAAGTCTAGAAGTTAAAGGTCAAAGTGTCATGTAACTATATAAACCTGGTGCCGCATTTGAACTTAATTAGCGGAAAATGGAAAGTTATTTGACTCAGTTTTGTAATTGTCCATTCAATGTCAAACATATGACTATCAAGAATGCGTTACTTCTGCTCTGTAATCGCCCTGACATTCACATTTTCCTGATTTAAAAGCATCTAGATTAAACAATATTAAACAATAATGAGCTATTACAGTCGTTTTATTGCAGATTTAACTATAATTTTAGGGTCGTTTACCCGACATTTAGTTCGTGAACGGAGCACCATCAAGAACTCCTGGCCTATTAATTTTAAACAAGACGCCAACGCAAATTTTCAGCGTGCTAAAGAACTGTTAAATCAAATCATTACATTCGCAACTTTGAACTAGACTAAACCATTTGAGCTGGTCCGAGATTCTTTTGATGTAGTCATAGGGGCAGTGATACATCAGAGATGTAATGTTATAGTTGATCCGATAGGATTCTACAGTAGAATGATCCAAAATAGTGAAAGCGGTATTCATGCTTGGAATCTTGTTATTAACGATTTATGATTCAATGTTACATTTCGAGCACAACCTGTACGGTCGTCAGTTTACAGTATTAATTGATCATAAGCCATTGATAAGTTTCTTTGGTAAGAACAACAGGTTTGTTCTTCTTGGCGGGTAAATTCACAAATAGCCCGACTTGCAGAATTTGATTTCACCATTTCTCATATATCGGTAAAAGATATTGTAGTGGAGGACAAACGTATCATACATAGATTTGATCTGGTTGGAGCCAACCGTCAGATCTATTCCATTTTCGAACAATTTTACCTAGCAACTAGTGGAAACGTAGGTTGTTGATCATTTAGTAGCCGAGTTGGTTAAGAATTCAGTGTATACACGCAAGAAGATAGGAGATAAGTTGTTACTATGTTAAATCTCCAGGAGCCAAACAAGAACCTATCTACCGTTAAAATTAAGGTATAAAGTAATTCAACAGCAACATAAATTTAGTCACCCATACATTAAGGCAATTATCAGGATGGTCAATAATATATATGTATGGCTAAATATGTCGAAAGCCATAAGGGTTTAGGTAAGGACATGTGCCTGGTGTCAAACTTGTTAAGTTTGGAATCACGATAAAATGGAAGATTTTTTTAGAATAGAATATCTTTATTTGGATTCAAATCACACATATTCCAGCAAATAAATATGAATATTAGAAAATGCAAAATATATATAAGATATCACATCACATAAATATTTCCATTAAGTCTCGTGTAGATAAGTAAATCTCAATAATTTTTATTTATGATTTATCAACATCTGAACATATAGGAGTAATATTACCTGATACGTTATACCAATTTTGATAAAATTATTATGGCAAAGGATAAAACGGTCTCTATAATTAATCGCATTTAGAAAATAATTGATGATAAAAATGATTATAGATTAATCATTGATTTTGGCAGACCTGATAATCGGTAAAATTAAGGTGTAATTCGAGTTTAATGTTATGCATAAATGAGAACCATAACTAGAAATTGTTTATTTGTAATGCTGAGTAGTATGATGATATAACGCATAACAATTTCCAACGTAAAACAGATGGTTAAAAAAATTTCAAGAAGGTATAATACTGATCAAAATTATCCATGCCTTTTATTCAACCACGAGAAAGTATTATCAGAATCAAAATTAAAAAGACCGATAGGATCGTATATTTTTTCTGGTTCAGTACGTAAATATTTAAAAGACACCCTAGATGCAGGCGTCTCTCTAAGTCTCTTTGGCGATTTATTGTAACTTTTGTAAATTTTTGAAAAATAAATTAACTTCCCTCAATATTTCCTACAAAAGGAGAAGAGACCACCAAATGTCCAAATCTAGTTCCAACTTCGTGAATCTTTTTCATCGGATTCATACAGGCACCAGTTCACTGGTTCAAGTGGAATACATTTATACAATAGTACAGCAGCCAATACCATAAAGTTTGCAGTGACACAAACTGTGATATATTGGCGTATGTGGTGCAGGACACAGAGTTAATATGTTTCACAACATTTCTTAATACATCTTCTAGCTTATTTGGCAAACCATTTTCACTGGATTCCAAGTAGTGGCGGTATATTCCAGTATCTGCCTAATCCAAATAATATACATTTGTAATTTTCTATCGTTCGATAATATATTTCAATTTATTAGAGTCCATCTTTTTTAGCGCAGCTAACTCTTCTTTCAATATGTCTCCCAACTGAAGCGGCACAATGTTAGAATAACTGGTACATCAGCGTATCGTTTCGTGCATGTAGATATCGACATAGCGGAAATGCCAGAAATTTCTGAAAAAAGGTATATACTTATGATGGTTGATCATTTCTGTCGTCAGTTTGAAGTAGCCATCCTTAAAGATAAGAATCATTCCTCGTGTTCTTTGATAAATGGCTTTAAGTTTTGATGTACCGGTAAGGGTTACTAGAAATCTTCATTATTAATTTATGTCTGAACTATTTATCAGATCATTGAATGTTAAGAGATAAAGGTTAGACAAACATTTGCATATTATCCAAGAGCTAATGGGATGGTTGAGAGGCTGCGCAGAGAACTGAAGGGTGCATTACGATGAATTGGATGATCTAGTTAGATACATGATTTGCAGGTAGTTTTGCTAGTAATGCAAAACAGATACAGAGCACAGTTATGAACATCTATAACAGAGCTTTTTTCTAAAGAGCTATTGAGATTACTTAAATATCTATTAATAGATGCTTTAAGTTGTCTCAACTGTGACTTTATTTCAGTAAATTAGTTTGTAGAAGCACTGAGAGACAAAATGAGTCGTTTAGCTCCAACACAGACAAGAATTTCAAAGTCTAATTGCTATGCAACTTTAGATTTTAATCTGGCATTACATGTATACACAACCAAAGAGAAAAGACAATATAGCCTGACTCCGTTTTATAAGGTGCTATTCAAAGTCAATCACATGACTGATAAAAATGCATTCATAGAAGTGAATGGCATAGACGTCTGTAGCAGTGGATCGCTGCGTTCTGCAGTTTATCTGCATTGATGACGAAATAGAAACACTGGATAAGTTAAAGGACTACGGCAGCGAGTTCATGCTCAACCGCGTTACAAGATCACTGCGCTATATCCAGGTTAGATGAACCAGCAGTACAAGAGGTAAATCAACCATGCAAAAAGTAGACGTCAGGGCCACCGGTATGCTCAACCCGTTCAGAAACTGTTCAACGACAGCTAAAGAACAAGACTTACATTTATTACTAGAGGCTTTTTTAGATGTGGTACATGTAGAGGAAGATATTTACTAGGAAAACATAGTACTAAATACGTAGTAGTTTTAATATGTTGTTCGTCGACTGGTTAAATACAATCGGATTGGTGTTTACTTTAAGCTCGCAAACTTGATTTAATCAATTGTAGCTACCACCCGTGTAAACAATGATTGTTTTATTGTATTGCCTATACATGTGTGTAGCGAAAGCTACAAACATTTATTCTCCGTGGCTGCATAGAAATTCCGCAGTCGACATTTCCCGTCAGTACAATGTTTGCAAGACTACTGGAGATGATATCCGCATATCTAAATTTGTTTCCCGCTAGTCAGTTTGCCGTCGTACTCTGATGGTTATCATGAAAGGTCGATACGCGTCATCATTAATTTTAACATTTTGAGCCTCAAAATGAATCACATTCAATATGTGTTACCGTTCTCATTTAGATCGTCTAGGAATATGATCTCAAATTTGCTACAGCTTTTTAGTTCAAGAATAGTATTCAGTGCTAATCTTTGAGACGGGGAGCATACGCACTTCGTTATAATGAATCTTATTTTAATATAATGTATAACAGAAATAAGTGTGAGGATATAGATCAGTTGGCCGAAGGATTCAGGAAAATATCATAAGGAGAGATATTGTGGAATTTAATTGTTCTAAATTTGGTGATCATTCCGTCCAAATTGGATATTGGAGTCCGGCATATTAGGGGCTCTTCTACGGTAGTGACTAAGGGTCCTCTACACGAATAATAGATTTTGTCACATGGAACTTTGGAAAAGGTTGCTGGTTTTCATATTAAAATTCTCTTAATTATATCGTTCGTTGTTATTACAATCACATCAACCGTTTTCGTCAGAAAGGGACGCATTTAGTACACAAATAAATAAATAAACAGCAAAAAAACTGGCACAGCCAAAGAAAATGTTTTTTTTCCAAATTATTGTTCTTCAGATTCATATCTATCAATGTTAACATAAACGACGATTATCAGGCAATATTTATAAAGTTTTGTTAAAAATTATAAGCTTAAACGAAATATGCTATTTATACATGAATTTTATTCACGCGCCGCTGAATATACTATAAACCGTGGATATAATATACATAAGCAAATGTGTTATAGCAGATTTTGCGTGAACAGATTCCAAAACGTGAGCTAACATTAATAAAACATGTTGGTTAGCAATAATTTAAAGAGAAAAATTAAAAAACCCACAATAGTTAATGTTATTGGCCTTAATAGTGTCTGAAAGACATTAACTGGAAAATTCTGTGTGAATATGTGAGTATTTGAAGGGTTTAGAGTAATATTATAATGTTTTGAGAGCCGCAGCTTGAAAATTGCAAAGTGGATTGAGACTGAAAATGAATGGTATATGTTTGTTACCTGGGCAGGCTGCATAAGTGTTAATGAGAGTTCGATACAATCATAGGAGCTAGTATATGATGGATATCATGGTCCATGATATTCCGTAATTAATTTGTGAACTGCTTAACTTATAAAGTTACGCTATGCATGAAAATTGCCTATATTATGATTTGAAATGATTGATTACTTATTATTGACACACAAAGCGTTAGCTCAAAGTAGCTGGTCATATAAAAATAAACAAGTGTGGGTTCAGGCGTGAACCATAAGATGTACCAGTATGGTGCATAAAAATACATGTAAATAAAACGTTAAAAAAGAAGTGTTCTCGAATATTTCCGCAAAATTCGTATAATACCGAAGAATTGTTTATTGACGCTACAATTTTTTTATCTAAGAACAGCTGGTTATGCCACGTGAGACAACGGAGTATGAAAAAAAGAACAATGTGGATCATTAAGATGTTCATGTCACGTGAAAAAGGGCGCAGGTGGTTCGCAAACAATTAACATGTGATACACAGAACAATGAAAATCTAATGAAAAAAAATTCTATCAGTTTCACAAATTACAAAGAAATTCATTACCTGTCTCGACTGCTCGGCGGACATGTTTCTGAAACAAAATCAAAGTCGAGAAGCTTCGAATTCTTGATCCTTCTATGCTGGTAGTAAACGTGGAAGCAGACTAGGTATGTATAGGTCCATTTTATATAATAGTTGTGACGCAGACATTGAAATAGATTCCCGTATACAGAAACGCATAGCAAGGAGTACTCAAGATAATGCATCGACGCAGTTGCAATTAACGGACTAGGATGCTAAAGCAGCTTTGATTTCCTCAAGTATTTGTTCTACCATACCGTTAGATTGAGAGTGGCAGGCACTAGTCTGGCGTAAGGTGCATCCCATGAAACCACAGGATATTTCTGAAACAATCGGATAAGAAGCATGTAACACTATCATTATTGTCCTCGTTAGGAACACCGTAGTGTGCTATCCATACAGAGATAAAAACATTTTTGATTTCATCTGCAGAAATGTGGACAATAAGGAAAGCCGCTGGCCATCGGGTTAATCTAACAACCATAGATAAAGGTAGCTAAAACCTTGAACTTGAGTCAGATGAACTATGTCGATGTGGACGAAGGTTAGGCGTGAAATATTTTGTAAATTTCCCAACGCTTAGATTTCTGCCTCAGTCTATGTCCGCAGAAATGATCTGAAATTTGCCTTTCTACCTGGGTGAAAAATAGATTCAATAGAGTCAAAAACATTTTCTGGAATCAGGTGGATAGAACTGGCATGTAGGGCTGCGTACCTGTAAATTAGACAATGAGTAAACCTTCCCAGGACCGGTATACGTAATTGGTGGGAAGACAAGCTACTGATCTTTCAATACGAATGTCACCGCGTTGTTCTTTTTGTAAGAGCGATGGTCGTATTGTAGGTACATTGAGAGTTACAGAATTGACTGAGAATAACGAAGACAAAGGTAGTAGTAGAGAGACGTCTGGCCTGGAACATGTGTCTGAAATAATGCCCAGTTTAGCTTCGAAAAAAATTCGAAATGTCATTCACGCATACGTGACAGCTGTCTTTCTACCCTGGCATGGTAATTTACTACGATTAAAATTGAATTTAGAATTATGCTAACTAATAGTGAATGAACTGCAAAAACATCACATCTACTGAAACCTATGATGCTAATGAAATGGCGCACTACGTCATGGATGGAGAGTAGTTCTCGACCAAACGTGCCGTATCTAATTTCCTCTGATTATAGAGTACGCGAGTAAAAATTAAAAGGCTTCCAATCATAATCGGTATCTCGTTCTAAAGTGGCCGCCATTGCAAATTCATTGCTCGCGCCACCAATGTTCGTTTAATTTTAGAGATGATGGCATGACAGATTAATTTCCCATCTTTAAACGACCAAGAATAGTGGAATTTCTTCTGGGTCGTTTTCGATTCCGCAGGTGTCTATATATCAAATATATTTGTTTTGCTGGGCTAGGGAGGAACTTGCGATAGTTGTTGAGAACATCCAATATTTTCTGGAAGTCCTTCAATTTCTTTTATTATACAATGTACTTGATCAAATTCGTCTTAGAATGCCAAGACTTTAAACCTTGAGATTCAATACGATGCCCTAGGAAATCAACGGATGTAGTTGCAGTTTGCGTTTTGTCACAATTGGTCTTGGGTTCGTGATCTAATATGTTAGAAAGGACATTTGTAGATGCTTGGCATTAGAATTTAGGTCTGGACCATAAACCATTATGACATCAAGGTATGGAAAACACTGATCGGCCTCATCACGATGTATGCTGTCTATGAACCAATTAAGTGTTAGAGTAGTACACATAAGAACAATGGTATGTAAAGGTTTCCAAAATGTCCAAAAGGACTGACGACGGCAGAACATTCTATATCTTCTGGGGCTACCGAAACGTGGTGGTAGGCTTGTCTAAGGTCAGTCATTGGAAAAGTTATTGCTACTGCTGAGTTTTGCAAACAATATTTATATATTGGGAACGAACTATGCTTCGGATTTGGTCACAAAATTGAGTTTGCGATAATCTCCCTAGGCTCATATGATCGGTTCTACTTAGATACCAATTAAAACGTTGATGCCCATGAACGTTTTGACGCTTGATGATGCCCTATTCAAAAGGTCTTGAGTAATCTTATTGGGTAATTTTCTGTTTAACTGGCTGTAACTGTGTTTTCTTAAGGGCGATAGGTTATTCTGATGTTATGGTATGATGCACCGTGTTGGAAACACGAAGCTCTAACTCGTTGAGATCAAACAACGACTTGTGTTCTCGAAGAGATATGGGTATTTCTTACGAAGGATGCAATGAAAATGGCCGAATAACCTGTACATCTTAACAATCGGAGGCAAATGTCCAGAAATTTTGCTCAAGTCCAACGAAGGAGTCAATGATATTTTGATTAGCACGATCAACAATTAGCCGATAATTTAACAGGAAATCAAGGTCTTTTATGTTATGCACGACTTGGCAACGATGAAGTTGTAAGAAAATTTACGTGTTAAGAGAGCGGTGTCGGCAACCGTTAGTGAGAATGTGCTCTCACGTAGCTTTTGCGGGTAGAACAATTAAAGACGTCTCGTTCCTGGATTTATCCTTGAGAACAGAAACTTCTGTAACTGTGTCTACGATGAATTCCTGTCCAGTTTTTAAATCAAGAAGTTTCAGATATTCTTTACGTTACTTGGCTGGATCATATAGGTAAGTAAGCTGGTCATATTTCATGACATTATCAGTTTTTCTGTCTTTGAGTTTAAGTCTACTCTGACGAAATGAATCAAAATAAACTACAGCAATAGGTGTTTGAATGTTGATTATAACTTTAAAGCGTAAAGTTTATGCTTGTGGTCTGCCATGGAAGGAAACTTGCGTGCGTTTGGTAACGTCTCCGAAGAGTGAAGGCAATTTTGACAAGTATAGAAATAAGTTTTGTGATTATATCAACAACTAGAATGTGCATTTCCTGAAGAAAATGTGAGTGGTGCTTGTAACGCATTGTCTATGGGATTTTTCGGGCGATGTTTCGCCCGGTGTGCGAACATCGTACATCCGATCGCCTATAAACTTTATAGCACACCTCTCCTCAAAAGGTCGCACGATTTGATGCTTCTTTTGTGGGTCTGTGACAAACACTGCGGAACAAGTTACGCGCTGAAATTTTTACGGAAGAAAAATAAGAATATTAATAAGTATGGTGCACAGTACTACTAATGCTTTGCCCCCGACAAGCAACATTAAATATTTTGAGAAAATCGACTGAAGGATCGAGTTGATCTTGATTGTCATTTTTACTGATTTGGATGGTGTTGCTTTGCGGGTTTTTAACATTTTCTATATCTATGACGTATCTTGCAAAGCTTTTAGATAAATATGAAACATATCACTTTAAAGTGGATAGCATATGGTCACCATATGTAAGACTGAGGGATGGACACTGAAAAAAGTTTGGGTTCTAAAATATTCATGTTTGAAAGTATCTTACAGTACATTAAATTGAGCACAATAAAATTGCATAAAGATACTTACTTATTCTAGATTTTATTTAATATACGTGCCCTGAGATCCTAGCGCGATCTCCAATGGAACGCTCTAGCTTGTGTGCCTTGCAACATTACTAATGAGGTAAAACAAGTATTCGGAGGGATCAATCAGAATTAGTGGCACTTAATAGGGCCTGGAAGACTTTTATAGCAGCAGGGAAGATGACTGCAATCTCAGGTAGCGAACAGAGCAAAATGATGTTGCGTGGAAATGCATCGTGGTTATATGACAGTGAAAAATTAGTCATTTTGGCTTTTGTATGGCTGTGCATGATGATGATGATGATAATTATGCATATAATAAAGTAGAAAAGACTGGCATGAAAGACTAAAAAAGTCATTAAAATCATCAATCATTATAAGGAATTTTAATGAGAAATTAGATGCGGCACATGATAAAACACCGATAAAATTGAGAGTTGCACCTAGCGTGTATGGATTTATAAAAGGGTATGAACGTTATAATACTTTAAGTATTATTGTCAACGCCCAGTACTCCCTAGTATCCGAAATTTATAAGTTTTTATATAATATTATACGAGAAAATTACGACTTCGAAGATCATACATTGATGCATTATTATAGTTAAGATAAAATTGTTCATAATGAAATTTATAATTTAACGAGATTAAATTTGGTCTCCATGCACAAAAACATACCATCACCTAAAATACAAAACTGTTTTCGACGTAAAGTTGAAGCAAAATGACAGTTTGACTCATTATGATAGGGTATGTCCTAGACTTTTTTTAGAATAGAATAGAATATCTTTATTTGGATTCAAACCACACATGTTCTATCAAATAGTTAATAATAAATAACTATTCTTTTTACAGTTTCTATCTTGTTTGACAAGCCTATTTTAATGGATTTCAAGTTGCGGCAGCATATATTAGTATTGGCCTAATCCAAATTATATACATTTTAAGTTTTATATCATTTGATAAGATATTTCTATTTATTAATGTCCATATTTTCTTGGCACTACCTACTATCCTTTCAATGTGTCTCTCAGCAAAAATTTATAAACAAATTACAGGGGTCCCAATAGGTCAAACTTTAGCCGATACACTAGAAATTATTTCGAAAAAATGATTCAGATAAAGGTTCACTTGAAGCAAATTTTATCTAAGGTTCTTTGATTATTCATTAGTGAAATAAAATGATGCTGGTGATGACATAGGTAATTTATCAAAATTTAAAAAAATCAAATGAAAAAAATTAAATTTAGTATTGAAATGGAATCATTTAGAAAGCCTTATTTTTTGGATACCAAATTAATTAAACGTAATCAGGAATTGGAAATATAAATGCATTAATAACTTGAAGAATTGGAGTTACAAGCATACTATTTTAAGAGTGGGAATTAGGTAACCAGCGTGAACTATGCACTGTTAATGGTTACTTTGATAAGTTAATAAATACGACAATTATGGATGTTATGTTATGGAGGTAATTTTCAACGTCGTAACTGTGCCAGTTAACCGATTCCATTTCTAAATAGACATGATCTAATTATTCCAAATCTCTAGTTTCTTCGTCTATAATTTTCTTTAGATCATGATTAGAAAATAGATTTGTAATTCTACAGTCATTCATTTTATTGAAATCGCCTACTATCATATTATAATCATGACAAACCAAAAGAGATTAGTTAAACTGCCATACGGAAGTTTATAGGCCGCCGTTACGATCAAATTATCACTCTGTATAGAAATAATATCAATGATAGCACTCTGTTGACTAGTATGTAACATATTCTTATTAAAAAATACTTACTATAAATGTGGGTTCCTCCACCTAGTTTATATAACGATCTGTCTTTTCTAAATAAAGAATATCGAGGTATTTAAAATTCATGATTTTCAATGTCCTTGCTGAGCCAAGTTTCAGAAAAAATCATAAAATCAAATCGGTGCTTTTTATAAACTTATAAAGAAAAAACTTTGTTCTTCATACTTTGACAATTTGCATAAAGTGATGTGTATGTAACGTATGATTTGTCTATATTGCTTACGATAACTAATGATTTAAATTTGTATGTTTCTTTATAGTTCTTTCGTTGGGTTTCATAGCCAATTTCCAATATATTCAAAAGCCATATGCCGTGTTTTTTAATTTTCCGATGTATTTACGAATTTCATGAGCTGGTTTTCTTTGCTTTTGATGGTCCATGTTCCGAAATACTCTTCAACTTCCATGATATGGCTAATTTCTTTTGTTGAAATGTTTTATTTCAACATATAAAAGCTTTGTTGAAATTTGAGTGCACACCTTCTTATTTAATTATATCTAATTTTATGTTCACCGGTGATTTTGATAATTTTATAACGGTAGGTCTAGAAAGATCAGATTTTTTGTCCACCCGGTAACATCTTATGATATCTGTTGCAGCTCTATTTTTGATTATATCTTTCAATTTTCCTACGCCTCTTGGATCGGTATTCTCATTATGGTTATATAACATTAACTGGTCTTCTTTGACATTAAATGCTAAAACTTCATTCGCTAATATATTCAAAAAATCATTTCCGTATTTATTAATTTCAGATGGCGGTTTTTCTTTTGCTTTTATCTCCACCATCTGTACCGAGTGCTGAATGTCAATATTTATTTTACCTACTTTTCATAATTAATTCCACAATTAAATCGTCAATTTTGGCGCTAACATTTTCATTTTGTATTTTAGATATCTTCAATTTTGATTCGTATAAACACACATCAGATTCTGAATTACAAGTTTTACTCTTGAAAGAATCATTTCTACTTTTAAACATTTAAATGATTATTAAAACTCCTCAACAATATTTTTATCAGTATGCAACAAGATTGGGGTATTTCAAAACACGCGCACAAATTTCAAGATTTAACAGGATTTATAAAATGTTTTTTTATTAAAAAGTATTGTTTATATGCTGGTGTCGTGGGCTTTGTCTTTAATTTATAATTTAACTCAAGATTGTGGTCCTTCTTAGATGTGCAATTAAAGTTGATTGATTCATTGAATTTTCGTGTATGCGTTTATAGTACTTTTTATATGTTATTGTTTATGTTTGCGTGTATCAATGCATGTATGTGTGCTACGTTGTTGCTGTAGTTGTACAATATAGTTTTTCTATCTATTGTTTAAAAATAGAGCCATTATTGTACATGTGCTATTCGCGTTTCTTGCTATATTTTAAAGAAATGCCTATATCCATGGTATCGCTAATTACGTTTTTATACGAGGCTTAGCGGTATCCTACACTCTATTGTTTGAATATAATGAATGCAAATCAAATGCCTTTGTAACGACAAAAATCAATCGCCGACATATTGCGTAAATTAAATTCAAATTTATTTACGTTGCACCGATGAGAAAAAAGCGAAATTGCCGTTTAACCACGTTTAACCAATAGTGTGCAAGTAGACATATTGCATGCTATTTAAGCACGGTAATTTACCATGCAAGTCAGTTGTGGCATTTGCATTCTACCTGCTTCACGCGTGTGCGTTCTGTCGGCTGTCAATACCTACGCTGGTGATTTGATAGTTTCACCAACAACTAACTACATCCGTGACTCATCTTGTTGCGGTATACCGGAGAGACGAGCCAATTAAATGCAGAACCTGCAGGACGCTATCCACATCGTGATTACAGCTCAACCACGGGAGCGACAACTCAACCAGAGTCCACCCAAGGCTCTAGGACATCTTCAAACTCTGAAGACTTCAAGAGAACGCATTACCAGGCCCTCTTAAGGGCCCCCTATCAGTAACTAATCTCTATTCAGAGCACCTTAACCGAGTTTGTAACGTCGTACGGCATTTACTTGAAGCCGGGGCGTTTACAAAATTGGCGACCGCGCCAGGATATTGATTATTGTTCTGATTTTTTTGGTATAAATAAAATTGACTTCCTTTTTCATCTATTTGGGATAAATAGATTGACATTTGTGTTTTCTTTACCCTGATCGTGGTTTTCTGGAAAATATGTTGGGTATATATTCATGGATTTGTGAATTTTTTTTGGGGGGGTATAATAATAATAAACGGAGCCTCTGTTCGTCTTTCCTACGTACAAAACGGCACCGTACGTACTGTTCTGCGCTCATTCAACTGTGGAAAATAATAATACATTGGCATCAAAGGCCGACGGGGCCTCTGTTCATCTTTCCTACGTACAAAACGTGCTTTTGTTCTGCGCTCATTCAACTGTGGAAGCTGTTTGTGGGTAAGCGTTTCGTTAAAGTATATTTATATATTTTCATATTGCTTTAAATTTATGCTTTTAAGATCCCGTAAGATTGTTAAAATGTCAGGTCCAATTTTAGATATTGATGTTCCCGTTTGGGATGGAGATAGTGAGCTATTCTTTATGCGCGTAGACTCCGCTTTCTCCCCGTTTCCTGATTATGACAGTCATCAAAAACTGTCGAAGGTTTTTGCTAAACTACCTTCTGAATTGCAGCGACGGGTTTATCCTAAGCTTGAGGCCATTAGGAAGCTACCTAATCCCATTTTGGGCCTACAAAACGAGGTAGAATCCTTGCTTGGACCCACGGAAACTGAGCAGATAATAAACAAATATGCGCAGTTAGATATGCCAAATCTTGGCCCCATCGAAATACTGAGGGAATTACGGAAACGTTGGTATAAAACCAACATTTCTGACCATGAGGCTAAGGTTGTTTTTATTAACAATCTTCCCCAAACATTAAAACTCTTTGCCAGACAGCTCCCCAACACTCTCTCTATAGATGACTTATCTGAGAGATGTGAGTTAGAATATAGGGTTTTGGAACCCAAAGTGAATCCATCATCCTTTTCTTCACCCCCGCAAGATGATAGAATCTCCTCTTTAGAGAGAACAGTGGCGAACATGGCCAAAGTTCTAGAAGGATTGGCCATTACCAAATCCGAGATAAGTCAAGTGAATGCTCGACCAAAATTCGTTTCCAAGTTAAATTATAATGGTAGGCGGCGATCGAGATCTCCGCAATCCTTTAATAAATATGCTCCAAAGAACTGGTGTTATAACCACCAGAAGTTTTTTATGCTTGCCAAGTTTGTCTTTGTCGTTCCGAAGAATTTCCGAATGAGTGTCAATTTCCACAGCTGACGGAGAGGACAACAGACCGCAGGCACAAGGGTGCATCAGTATCGGGAAACGTCTGGCGCAGGAAGTAGAAGACCGTACTTTCTGCACATCAACGGCATCAACGGCGCTACAGGGAAGAAGCCAACTACAATCCGACATCCCTGTCGACTCTTTTCGTCCACGCCGAATTTTTCCACATAGAGAACCAAACAGACAATGCCGGTCGCAATCACCAGCCTACTTGTTTGCATGACCCGGCCAAACAGCCCAACGAACTTCTGCACCTTCTTGATTTCAAAACTGACGAAGAGTTCATCGTAGACACAGGTGCGGCAGTCTCAGTTCTCAAAGGTGATTCAATGGCCGAGATGTCGCTAGGCGTTCTTCTCGTAACAGCTACAGGCGAGCCCATACCAACTTATGGCTGCCAATACCGCACACTCAACATAGTTCTACGACGTGAATTTTCCCACGACTTCATCATTGCCAAGGTCTCACATAATATAATAGGCCTTGATTTCCTTCTAAAATTTCGGCTCATTGTTGATCTTGCCAATCAAAAAATCATCGACCCCTCCACCAGATTCGAACAACATTTTTGGACACTTGCCTCCGAGCGTTTGGAGTTACAGGTCATTCAGCCAACCCCAGTGCATCATTCAGCAGAGATATCAGCAGCTCTTCGAAAATACAAATCGCTTTTCTATCTTAACAAGTCAGAGCTACGAGTCTCCAACACGATGCATCATATCGTCACAGAAGGACAACCTATTGCACTCAAGAAGCGACCACTGGCTCCTGCTAAGCTGAAAGCTGCCCAAGAAGAATTCTCAAGGCTTTTGGAAGAGGGAATCATCAGACCATCGAAAAGTTCATGGGCGTCACCACTGCACTTAGTCTCTAAATCAAACGGATCGTACAGAGCCTGTGGAGACTACCGTAAGCTAAATTCAGTGACAAAATCTGATACATATCCTATTCCAAATATCAACACTTTACTTGAAAAACTCAACGGCCACAATTTCTTCTCAGTGATTGACCTCAGACAAGCGTACCATCACATACCGGTAGCACCAGAGGATATCGAGAAAACTGCAGTCATCACTCCATTTGGCCTCTTTGAATATCTTTACATGCCTTTTGGACTTAAGTGTGCTACTCAGACATTTCCAAGATTCATAGACAACATACTACGCGATGACTCTGCTTATTGTATGTCATATCTCGATGACATTATGGTATTCAGTCCAGATCTAGAATCTCATGCGAAACATCTACGAAATGTCCTCTCACGCTTATCCAACCACGGACTCAAGATCAACTGTGACAAGACGCAGATTGCAACTTCATCCGTCGACTTCTTAGGGCATCGTATCACGGCCCAAGGTATTCAACCGTTGCCGTCAAAGACGAATTCAATCAAGAATATCAAGTCACCAAGGACTTTGAGCGATTTGCAGAAAATCCTGGGAGTACTAAACTATTATCGCAAGTTCCTTCCAGGCCTTTCAAAACAACTTTATCCTTTGTGCAGGCACCTGCGGAACCGAAAAGGACTTAGCAAGAATTCCATCATTGCTTGGTTATCCGAAGACGAGGAATTACTTCGACTTGCCATCAACTCGTTAGCAAATGCCACAATGCTAACGCATCCAGATTTCGAAAAGCCATTTCTACTCACGACAGATGCTTCTGAATTCGCTATTGGAGCCACTTTGGAACAAGAGATCGACGGAGTTCGGAAGCCTATCAGTTTCTACTCGCGTACTCTCCAACCAGTAGAAACGAGGTACGACACTTTCGGCCGAGAACTTCTCGCCATCCACGACGCAGTGAGCCATTTCATCAGCATCATTGGCAGTAGCAGATTTGTAGTTTTCACAGATCATGCACCACTAGTTAGCGCACTTCGAAACGCACCTTCATCTATCGCCAAGTACCCTGCCAGAGTGGAAAGACAGGTTTCTCTTCTAAGCGATTGGCAATTTGACGTCTTTCACGTCAAGGGCAAACGGAACTTCATTACAGATGCCCTGTCTAGGCCAGACGTCTCTCTACAACCACCTTCGCCGTCACCATTCACTGTCAACTCCGTGGCACTCAGTGAACCTGCACTAACGCCAACTCTCCTGCGAACTGAACAACGCGGTGACATTCATATTCAAAGATCAATAGCCCGTCACCCAACCAAGTTCATATGCCGTCTGTGGGAAGGCTTACCAATTGTTTACTTCACGGGTACGCAGCCCAACAAGCCAGTTCTGCCGACCAGCCTTCAGAGAAAAGTTTTCGATTCAATTCACTCAATTTCTCACCCAGGAAGCCAAGCGACTGTCCGACTTCTTACAGATCGTTTCTGGGGTCACAGACTTAGGCAGAATGTTAAACGATGGGTCTCAGAGTGTGCTATTTGTCAGAAAAACAAGATCACACGACACACTCCTTCTAAGTTGCAACATTTTCGGTCTACTTCTCGCCTAGCCATCGTCCACATCGACATAGTTCATCTGACAAAGGTTCAAGGTTTCAGCTACCTTCTAACTATGATCGATAGATTTACACGGTGGCCTGCGGCATTACCTCTTGGCACCATTTCTGCAGACGAAGTAACTAACGGTTTTATCTCTGCATGGATATCCAATTATGGTGTTCCCAATGAGGTCATCACGGACAGAGGAACTTGCTTCTCATCTGATCGTTTCAAAACCACCTTGCGGTACATGGGATGCATCTTACGCCAGACGACTGCCTACCATCCCCAAGCTAATGGCATGGTAGAGAGAATGCATAGGGAACTCAAAGCAGCTTTAGCATCCTCGTCCATTAATGGCAACTGGGTCGATGCACTACCTTTAGTTCTGCTGGCCATGCGTTCCCGTACTCGTGAATCCATTAAAACGTCTGCGTCACAACTCTTGTATGGCATGGATCTACGCCTGCCTAGTCAGCTCCCACGTCTACTACCGGCACAAGATGACCCACAAAATGAAGCTACCCGCCTTCGACTTCATTTCGGTAACATGTCCGAACAGCAGCCGAGACACACGCCTCGTCCAGTCTCCGTTCACCCACAGCTCCACAGCTGCAAGAGAGTACTCGTTCGAAACAATAATGTTGTTGCACCACTACAACCCAAGTATCGCGGTCCTTACCCGATTTTACTCAGACAGCCAAAATACTTCATCATTATGCAAGGCGCTACACCGACATCAGTAAGCATAGACAGGTTGAAACCGTTTATCGAACCACCTGATCCTGAGAGCGTTCAACCTTCTACACACGTCTCAGGCTCCGTCTGCTCACAATCTCAATAACCTGCTTTGTATAACGCGTAATTAATTTTTTTAAAACATTAACATTAACTATCAAAATTTTTTTAACCTTTCGTTATTTTTCGTATTTGTCTCACGTGGCATAACCAGCTGTTCTTAGCTAACAATTGTGTAGCATTTTTGAACAGTTCTTTGGTATTATGCCATCTCTGAGGCAATGTTCGTGTACATATTTTTATGCAGTTACCTTTGATTTTAATGTATATATTTTTACATTATGTATTTCTCACACATGACATTACACTGCCTATTTTGATATGACCAGCTACTTAGAGCTAACGCTTTCGTGTAGCAACACTAAGTAGTGATCAGCTTCATATCATGGTACAGGCCACTTTCAATGCATATCTGAACTTTATCAATTGCACAAAGACCACTCTACAAATGTCATGACCACAACGTCGAGCACTCTAGCTCCTTTGGTCGTATACAAACACATTGACAACGATCCAACCTGCTTAGGTTTTAACTTAAACCTGGCAAATTCAGAGGCGATTTACCTCGAAATCTTCACGCTGCGGCTCCAAAAACTTACACTGCTCTATTTTGCCTCACGTGCTATGACCGACCACTAGAGCTAACAATTTGTGTAGCAATTCCTAGTGGTTACCTGGCATCATATCATTGTTGAAGCAACCAACAAGCATATTTAAGCCCAGCACTTATGGTTCATCATATTTTTGCTTAACTTGGTTCGAACTCTGTCATGCATTTCTTATCTAGCCTAGCAGAGAGGAATATTTTTTTCTTTTTTTTCAGAGAGGAAAGTGTTGTAACGACACAAATCAATCGCCGACATATTGCGTAAATTAAATTCAAATTTATTTACGTTGCACCAATGAGAAAAAAGCGAAATTGCCGCCCGTTTAACCACGTTTAACCAATAGTGTGCAAGTAGACATATTGCATGCTATTTAAGCACGGTAATTTACCATGCAAGTCAGTTGTGGCATTTGCATTCTACCTGCTTCACGCGTGTGCGTTCTGTCGGCTGTCAATACCTACGCTGGTGATTTGATATTTTCACCAAAAACTAACTACATCCGTGAATCATCTTGTTGCGGTATACCGGAGAGACGAGCCAATTAAGTGCAGAACCTGCAGGACGCTATCCACATCGTGATTACAGCTCAACCACGGGAGCGACAACTCAACCAGAGTCCACCCAAGGCTCTAGGAAATCTTCAAACTCTGAAGACTTCAAGAGAACGCATTACCAGGCCCTCTTAAGGGCCCCCCTATCAGTAACTAATCTCTATTCAGAGCACCATAACCGAGTTTGTAACGTCGTACGGCATTTACTTGAAGCCGGGGCGTTTACACCTTCTTAAGATATAGAGAGTGTGGTGGTTGGTTTTGGATATATTGTATATCAGTTGAAGTCGACATTTATGGTGTAAACGCCCCAACTTCATGTAAATGCCGTTCGACGTTACAAAGTCAGTTTTGCTGCCAGGATGGCTGAGTTAGTACTGTTTGGGGCCCTTATTAGGGCCCACCTTGCGTTCTCCGGCAAATGCCGAGAAGGTCAGTTAATGTAGTAGTGCCCAGAAGAACTCCTAGACACTTGAGATCAGCTCTGGTTGACTTGGGTTGTGGTTCCTTCCGTTTGTGGCGTTGAAATCCATGGCGGGTGTTTAGCTGAGTAATCTCCTTGAGGTTCTGGAGTAACTGGCTCACTGTAAGGATTAACTGTAGATGTTACTCCGTCTCTCTAGTTGTACAGCAACAAGGTTAGCGTGACTGAAATTGCCAATTGGTGTGAAGCAAGCCCAAAAATCAGCGTAGGTGACAATGGCAGACAGCACGTGAATATAACGCACAGCAGAAGGCAAACGCGACAACTGACTTGCATGGTAAATTCACCATGCTTACATTGACTGCTCGCCAACCATTGGTTAACGGTAAATTTCGCTTTTTCTCATTGGTGCCGCGTAAATTGAATTTCATTTAATTTACGCAGTTTGTCGGTGAATTGTTTTGTGTCGTTACATCACTATCCTCTCTGAAAAAAGAAAAAAAGGAACATTCCTGTCGGCGAAGTTACTATTCTACCCATAGCTTTAAATAGAAAAGAAATATACCGTATGTGCTGGGCTACAGTATGCTTGTTGGTCGCTTCAACAGTGATATGATGCCAAATAACCACTAGGAATTGCTATAAAAATTATAAGCTGAAGTGGCCGGTCATACCGCTTGAGACAAAATAGAGCTGTGTAAGATTCGCGAGCGGTGGCGTAAGGATTTCAAGGTAGATTGCCACTGAAGTTGCCAAGATTAAATTTAAAATCTGTGCAGGCTGGATCGCCGTCAATGTGTTTGTATACGACCAACGGAGCTAGTGTGTGCTCTACGTTGTTGTCATGATATTTGTAGAGTGATCTCTGTGCAACTGATGAAGTTGAGATATGCATTGAAAGTGACCTGTACCATGATATAAAGCTGATAACTACTTAATGTTGCTACACGAAGGCGTTAGCTCTAAGTAGCTCGTCATACCGAAATAGGCAGTGTGAGCTCAGGTGTTAGCCATACATTATAATGTAAAAATATATACATGAAAATCAAAAGATAGCTGCATAAAAATTGTACTCGAACATTGCCTCAAAGATGGCATAATTCCAAAGAACTGTTAAAAATGTTGCACAATTGTTAACTAAGAAAAGCTGGTTATACCACGTGAGACAAGTGAGTGTGAGAACAATATAGATGAATCATATGGATTAATAGGTCACTTGCGTGAAATAATGCGCAAGTTGTGCGCGCAAAATTTAATATTTTGATACGTAGAATAACGAAAGATTAATTTAAAAAATATCATTTACGCGTTATACAAAGCAAGCTATTGTTAGGTTGAGATTGTAGGCAGATGAAGCCTGAGACATATGAAGAAGGTTGAATGCTCTCAGGATCAGGCGGTTCGATAAACGGTTTCAATCTAGCTATGTTTACTGATGTCGGTGTCTCACCTTGCATGATAATAATTTGGGTTGTCTGAGCAAAATCGGGTAAGAACCGCGATATTTTGGTTGTAGTGGTGCAACAGCAGTGTCGTTGCGAAAGAGTACTCTCTTGCAGCTGTGGAGCTGCGGGTAAACGAAGACTGGACGAGGCGTATGTCTCGGCTGCTTTTCAGACATGTTACCGAAATGAAGTCGGAGGCGGGTAGCTTTGTCTTGTGGGTCATCCTGCGTGAGTAGTAGACGTGGGAGCTGACTAGGCAGGCGTAGATTCATACCATACAAGAGCTATGACGCAGATGTTTTAATGGATTCACGAGTATGGAAACGCATGACAAGCAGAACTAAAAGTAATGCATTGACCCAGTTGCCATTAATGGACGAGGATGCTAAAGCAGCTTTGAGTTCCCTATGTATTCTCTCTACCATACCGTTAGCTTGGGGATGGGAGGCAGTCGTCTGGCGTAAGGTGCATTTTAGGTAATGCCGCAGGCCACCGTGTAAATCTATCAATCATAGTTAAAAGGTAGCTAAAACCTTGAAACTTTGTCAGATGAACTATGTCGATGTGGCCAGTGGCTAGGCGAGAAGTAGTTCATAAATGTTGCAACTTAGAACGAGTGTGCCATGTGATCTTGTTTCTCTGGCAAATGGCACACTCGGAGACCCATCGTTTAGCGTTCTTCCTAAATCAGTGACCACAAAAACGAACTGTGAGCAGTCTAACAGTCGCTTTGCTTCCTGGGTGTGAAATTGAGTGAATTGAGTCTAAAACTTTTCTCTGAAGGGTGGTCGGCAGAACTGGCTGGTTGGGCTGCGTACCCGTGAAGTAAACAAATGGTTAGTCTTCCTAGAGACGGCATATGAACTTGGTTGGGTAATGGGCTACTGATCTTTGAATGTTAATGTCACCGCGCTGTTCCGTTCGCAGGAGGGATGGCGTTAGTGCAGATTCGCTGAATGTCACGGAATTGACAGTGAATGGCGATGGCAAAGGTGGTTGCACCCAGACGTCTGGCCTGAAAAGGGCATCTGCAATGAAGTTTTGTTCGGCCTTGACGTGAAAGATGTCAAATTGCAATTTGCTTAGACGTGAAAGCTGTCTTTTCACTCTGGCAGGTTACTTGGCGATAGTTAAAGTTGCGTTTGGAAGTGCGCTAAATAATGGTGCATGATCTGTGAAAATACCAAATCTGCTACTGACAATAACGTTGATAAAATGGCGCACTGCGTCCAGGATGGCGAAGAGTTCTCGACCGAAAGTGTCGTATCTCGTTTCTACTGGTTGGAGAGTACGCGAGTAGAAACTGATAGGCTTCCGTATTCCGTCGATCTCTTGATCCAAAGTGGCTCCAATTGCAAATTCAGAAGTATCTGCCGTGAGTAGAAATGGTCGTTGAAAATCTGGATCCGTTAGCATTATGGCATTTCCTCAAAAGTTGATGGGAGTCGAAGTAATTTCTCGTCTTTGGATGACCAAGTAGTGCTGTAATTCTTGGTAAGTCCTTTTCGATTCCGCAGGTGCCTGCACAAAGGATAAAGTTGTCTTGAAAGGCCTGGAAGAAACTTGCTATAGTAGTTTAGTACACCAAGAATTTTCTGCAACTCGCTAACAGTCTTTGGTGAATTGATATTCCTGATTGAATTCGCCTTTGACGGCAAAGGTTGAGTACTTTGTGGCGTGATACGTTGCCCTATAAAGTCCACGGATGTAGTTGCAATCTGCGTCTTGTCATGGTTGATCTTGAGTCCGTGGTTTGATAAGCGTGAGAGGACATTTCGTAGATGCTTGGCATGAGATTCTCAGTTTGGACTGAATACCATTATGTCATCGAAATATGACATACAATAAGAGGCGTCGTCGTGAAGTATATTGTCCATGAATCTTTGAAATGTCTGTGTAGCACACTTAAGTGCCAAAGGCATGTAAAGATATTCAAAAAGGCCAAATGGAGTGATGATCACAGTCTTTTTAATATCTTCTGGTGCTACCTTGATGTGATGGTAGGCTTGTCTGAGGTCAATCACTAAGAAGAAATTGTTGCCGTTGAGTTTTGCAAGTAAGGTGATAATATTGGATATAGCATATGCATCATATTTTGTCACTGAATTTAACCTGCGGTAATCTCCGCAGGCTCTGTACGATTCGTTTGATTTGGAGACTAAGTGCAGTGGTGACGTGCATGAACATTTCGATGGTTTGATGAGTCAATCTTTCAACAGCCTTGAAATTCCTCTTGGGCAGCTTTCAGTTTAGCAGGGGGCAGTGGTCGCTTCTTGAGTGCAATAGGTTGTCCTTCTGTGACGACATGGTGCATCGTGTTGGAGACTCGTAGCTCTGACTTGCTAAGATCGAAAATCGACTTGTGTTCACAAAGAGCTGCTGATATCTCTGCTGAATGATGCACTGGGGTTGGCTGAATGGCCTGATACTCCATACCCTTGGAGGCATGTGTCCAAAAACTTTGCTAAAGTCTGGTGCAGGGGTCCATGATCTTTTGATTGGCAAGATCAACAATGAGCCGAAATTTCAAAAGGAAATCCAGACCTATTATATTTTGTGTGACCTAGGCGACGATGAAGTTTTGAGTAAATTCACGCCGTAAACCTATATTGAGTGTGCGATACCGATCACCATAATTAGGTATGGGCTCGCCTTTAGCTGTTGTGAATAGAACGCCTAGTGACATCTCGGCCATTGAATCATCCCTGAGAATTGAGACTGCTGTACCTGTGTCTACGATAAATTTTTCGCCAGATCTGAAATCAAGAAGGTGCAGAATTTCAGTTGGGCTGTTTGGCCGGGCCATTCAAACAAGTAGGCTGATGATTGCGACTGGCATTACCAGTTTAGCTATCTATTTGGCAAAATCCGCTTGGACGACAAGAGTCGATAGTAATGTCGGATTGTAAGTGATTTCTTCCTTGTGGCGCCGTTGATGTCGCTGATGCGCAGAAAGTACGGTCTTCTACTTTCTGTGCCATACGTTTCTCAATCCTGATGCATCAATGCGCCTGTTTTCTGTTGTCTTTCCGATCAACTGTGGAAATTGAAATTCATTCGGAAATTCTTCGGAACGACATAGAAAGATTTGACATGAATAAAAAAACTTCTGGTGATTATAGAACCAGTTCTTTGGGGCATACCAGTTAAAGGATTGCGGGGATCTCAATCGTCGCCTACTGTTATAATGTGTTTTGGGCCTAAAATTTGATCGAGCATTCACCTGATTTAGCTCGGATTTCCCTGTGACCAACCCTTCTAGAACTTTAGTTATGAATGCTACTGTCCTGCGGGGGCAGACAAAAGGATGACGAATTTATCTTAGGTTCCAAAACACTAAATTCTAACTCACATCTCTTAGATAAGTCATCTATAGAGAGAATGTTGTGGAGCTGTCTAGCGAATAATTTTAGTGATTGTGGAAGATTGTTAATAAAAACAACCTTAACCTCATCGTCAGAAATATTGGTTTTATTCCAATTTTTGCATAAGTCCCTTAAAATCTCGATGTGGCCACGATTTAGCATGTCTAACTGCGCGTATTTATTTAATAATTGTTCAGATCTGTGGGACCCTGCAAGTATTCTACTTCATTTTGTAGGCCCTAAATGGGATTAGGTAGTTTCATAATGGCTTCAAGCTTCGGATAAATCCCTCGCTGCAATTCAGAAGGTAGTTTAGGAAAACATTTTAACAGTTTTTGATGACTTTCATAATCTGGAAACGAAGAGAAAGCGGAGTCTACGCGCATAAGGAATAGTTTGCTGGCTCCATCTCAAACAGGTACATCAATATCTAATATTGGACCTGACATTCTAATAATCTGACGGATCTTAAAAGCACAATTTATAAACAAGATGAAGATGAATAAAAAGACTTTAAACGAAACTCTTTGACACTAACGGCTTCCACACAGATGAAATTAGTTCCTTTACAAATCACGTCAGTTCTACACTTTTGTACAGTCAATGTTCTTTCACAGATCTCCATGATGTACAGTTTTCTACGTGGGGAAAAATTATTGAATAGAAAAACTTCCTTTAAAAAATATATACACAAAAATATTGCCAAGAAGACCTCGACTTTAAAGAGATTAACAATCAGAGTAAAACGAATACGCAAATGTTAATTTAATGTACTACCAAAAAATGAAAAAGAAACACAGTCGATAGTATTTATACCAAACGTTTTCTGATGAATAAAAAAACAGTACAGTACTCAGTATCCTGGCGCGGTCGCCAATTTTGTAAACGTCCTAACTTCAAGTAAATACCGTACGGCGTTACAAACTCAGTTTTGGTGCCAGGATGGCTGAGTTAGTACTGTTGGGTTGCCCTTATTAAGAACGTTCTTACGTTCTCTGGCAAATGCCGAGAAGGTAAGTTATCGTAGCACTGTCCAAAAGAACTCCTAGACACTTGAGACCAGCTCTGGTTGACTTCGGTTGTAGTTCCTTCGTTTGTGGCGTCGAAATACATGGCGGTTGTTTAGCTGAGTAATCTCCTTGAAGTTCTGGAGTAACTGGCTCACTGTAAGGATCAACTGTAGATGTTATTCCGTCTCTCTAGTTGTACAGCAACAAGATTAGCGTGACTGAAATTGCCAATGTGTGTGAAGCAAGCCCGAAAATCAGCGTAGGTGGCAATGGCATACAGCACGTGAAAGTAACGCGCAGCAGAAGGCAAACGCGAAAACTGACTTGCATGGTAAATTCACCGTGTTTAAATAGCCTTGATTGACTGCTCGCCCACCATTGGTTAACGGTAAATTTCGCTTTTTCTCATTGGTGCCACATAAATTGAATTGAATTTAATTTACGCAGTTTGCCGGCGAATTGCTTTGTGTTGTTACAATGGAGACCAACATGATTTACAAGTGCAATCTGCTAAACGGCCGTGGATATAGTACATTTTCGCCTCGAATTTGACAAGTGGTATCCCAGTCGTATCAACTGTGTTGTTGATTTTTGCCGATAATAAATGGTAATAATCATTACTATCTTGCAAAATAATGATAATAATTTTTTTGTCCTCCCGAAAGCTGTCGTCCTTTTTCGTAATCGGCTGCATTGGGTCCAGTTAATGTTAAAACGAAAGTAAATATAAAGACTCAACTTTCTTAGTACATGAGTAATATTCTTGCTATTTACTTATTTATTGCGGCCTTTAAGACACCTGGCGATTGGAGGATAACTTAAGAATAAGAAAGAGTCATGATTTTGGAACTAGATCTGGACATTTGACAATATCTCCTCCATTGGTGGGGAATGTTGCGAGCAAGTTATTCTCTTTTTAGAAAATCTAAAAATTGTATAATCAATTGCCAAAGGGGCTTAGAGGAACGCCTCCATCTAAGATGTCTTTTAAATTTTTATCTACTGAACTAGAAAAAGTTTACAATCCTGCTGATATTTTTATTTTGATTATGATAATAATTTCTCATGGTTGAATAAAAGACAAGGATAATTGTTATCGGAAACAGAATTTTTTGAGATTTTTATTTCCAAATTTTGTATTATTAAAATTGTAACGTTATGCATTATATCATCATGTTAATCAACAATACACACAATCAATTGCTAGTCATGGTTCTTATTTTTTTGCATAATCTTACGCTTGAATTATATCTTAATTTTTCCTATTTTTGATGATGAACCTATAGTACTTTACAGCTGAACTTTCTGATATTGATTTATTGTACAGTACAATTAGTGAGATTTACTTATCTACAGAAATTTATTTGCACATTTTTATGTGATGAGATAACTTGTTTTATATTGTACATTTTCCAATTTTATTAATTGATGGAATATGTGGGGTTTTAATCCAAATAACGATATTCTAGTCTATTCTAACTTGTTTCATTTACTTCAAAGTTTTATCTATCATCATTATAACAGATGATAGTAAGCGTGCACAGAAGTTCAATCTGCAGAAGATACATATCTGGACTTATGTATCTTAGAGATTTATTTACAGTTAATGTCAAGTACATTGGTTCCTTAATCTAAATATTTTACATTATGTATAACATTTCGAGTTCGGTTATTTTGGTTTTGTGAAGGGGTACATATTGATTTGCAGCGTTTCTGAATAACTAATAAATAAATTTGTCCGTTTGAGAAACCTGATTAATATACCAAAGCGAATTATTGTATGAATAGATTTTGTTTTTGGTGTTTCATTTAAGAGATTGTATCCTTGGATCCAAAGAAACCAGGTTTTTAAAATCCGCTCTTGAAGGTTTGATCGAATTTAATCTATCCGGAAATTAAACTCTCCGTATAATTGGCAAAAACCTGGTATGTGCTCTGGCATCTAAAGAAGGCCCAGAAAAGCTAAACCTCAGCTGCAATAAATTTGTACATACTAGATTTCGAGTCATATATAGGAGATTGTATCGTCCTATTATTCCACATTCTTCGACCAAATATATAGTGGTTAAAAGGCGTAATACCGGCTCCTACTGATGAGATGCCAGTAAGCACGAAACGAATGTGCATAAGATTGTACTTTCCGTTCATGCTGCCTTTGGTTTATCCTTCTGGTCACAACTGAACTAATTTGTTACTAGGTTCGCAACACCTAATACATGATTGAAGATAATGGTATATTTTTATATTACGTCTTTGTTTACAAATGTTCTAATTGACGAAACCATTCACATAACAGCCAAAGAAGTAGAACAAGACATATTACAATCGCCAGTGCCAGGTCACACTCTACGAAAGCTTTTATTTTATATGTATTTAATATAATTATACAAGGTATGAATAAAGTAATAAATAAATAGCTAGATTTAAACAGCTAATATCCTCGCTCAGAAAGCGCCACCCGATTTGGTTTAATATTGAACAACTCAAAAACACAAAGCATAAGCAACATTAAACCAGGTGTACTCTATCATACTCTTTTAGAAATTTATGAAAAATAATTTTAAATTATGCTTTTCAATACACTAAAATTAAGGTTCCTAAGGTAAGCACAGTTCCCGTCAACGTTTATGCCACTGAAAAGCAGCAGATAACACAATACGGCCAACAACGGGCAAGAACACACTTTGATAGCAAATCTTTCGTAATAATTTCAGTGTTCTGGTGATTCCACATTTGTATGACAGAAAACAAACAGGAAGCTATCGGCAAGGCGTTTAGTAAACCTTGTCCTATGGGTAAAACTTCTGTTTGAATCACCTGCGCAAAATACGTGCATTTGGAAATAGATTTTTTAAATGTGTCAAAAACAAAATATTAAATAATAATAATATAACACTTTACACAAAATTTCTGGCCTCTTATTTTTCACCATTTTATAATTTTTTTCTTTTACATTGTTATTTTCATTTGATTCATCATTATCTTCGCCTTTATTCTCAAAGAATTCTAGATTTACCTTGTCTAATGAATCATCCTCATAATTAGTATAATTTAATAATTAAAATATCGAAGGTAAAGTGACACCAACAAATCATATATGACACGAAATCTAGTCTGTAAAAATTTATTGCAGCTGAGGATTAACTTTTCTAGGCCCTCTTTAGATGCCAGAGCACATACCAGGTTTTTGCCGATGATAAGGAGAATTTAATTTCCGTCTAGATTAAATTCGATCAAACCTTCAAGAGCGGATTTTAAAAACCTGGTTTCTTTGGATCCAAGGATACAATCTCCTAAACGAAACACCAAAAACAAAATCTTTTCATAAAATCAGGTTTCTCAAACGGACAAATTTATTTATTAGTTATTCAGAAACGCTGCAAATCAAAATTTACCCCTCCACAAGACCAAAATAACCGAACTCGAAATGTTATACGTAATGTAAAATATTTAGATTTAGGAACCAATGTACTTGACATTGACTGTAAATAAATCTCTAAGATACATAAGTCCAGATATGTATCTTCCTCAAATTGAACTTCAGTGCACGCTTACTATCATCTGTGATAATGGTGATGGATAAAACTTTGAAGTAAATGAAACAAGTTAGAATAGAATAGAATAAAATAGAATATCGTTATTTGGAATCAAACACCACATGTTCCATCAAATAATAAAATTGGAAAATGTACAATATTAAAAAGTTATCTCATCACATAAAAATGTGCAATTAGTCCCATGTAGTTAAATAAATCTCAATAATTGTACTGTACAATAAATCAATATCAGAAAGTTCGGCTGTAAAGTATAATAGGTTCATCATCAAAAATAGGAAAAATTAAGGTTTAATTCTAGCGTAAGATTATGCAAAAAAATGAGAACCATGACTAGCAATTGATTGTATGTATTGTTGACTAACATGATGATATAATGCATAACGTTTCAATTTTAATAATACAAAACTTGGAAATAAAAATCTCAAAAAATTCTGTTTCCGATAACAATTATCCTTGTCTTTTATTCAACCATGAGAAATTATTATCATAATCAAAATAAAAAATATCAGCAGGATTGTAAACTTTTTCTAGTTCAGTAGATAAAAATTTAAAAGACATCTTAGATGGAGGCGTTCCTCTAAGCCCCTTTGGCAATTGATTATACAATTTGTAGATTTTCTAAAAAGAGAATAACTTGCTCGCAACATTCCCCACCAAAGGAGGAGATATTGCCAAATGTCCAGATCTAGTTCCAAATTCATGACTCTTTCTTATTCTTAAGTTATCCTCCAATCCCCAGGTGACGTAAAGGCAGCAATAAATAAGTAAATGGCAAGAATATTACTCATGTACTAAGAAAGTAGAGTCTATATATTTACTTTTGTTTTAACTTTAACTGGACCTAATGCAGCCAATTACGAAAAAGGACGACAGCTTTCGGGAGGACAAAAAAATTATTATCATTATTTTGCAAGATAGTAATGATTATAACCATTTATTATCGGCAAAAGTCAACAACACAGTTGATACGACTGGGATACCGCTTGTCCAATTCGAGGCGAAAATGTACTATATCCACAGCCGTTTAGCAGATTGCACTTGTAAATTATGTAGGTTTCCATTGTAACAACAAAAAGTAATTCGCCGGCAAACTGCGTAAATTAAATTCAATTCAATTTATGTGGCACCAATGAGAAAAAGCAAAATTTACCGTTAACCAATGGTGGGTGAGCAGTCAATCAAGGCTATTTAAGCATGATGAATTTACCATGCAAGTCAGTTGTCGCGTTTGCCTACTGCTGTGCGTTACTTTCACGTGCTAGTATGTTTTAGGTTTTGCGAACCTAGTAACAAATTAGTTCAGTTGTGACCAGAAGGATAAACCAAAGGCAGCATGAACGGAAAGTATAATCTCATGCACATTCGTTTCGTGCTTACTGGCGACTCATCAGTAGGAGCCGGTATTACGCCCTTTAACCACTATATTTGGTAGAAGAATGTGGAATAATAGGACGGTACAATCTCCTAGACGAATGTGTAAACCTGTAATAGTGAAGCTAACATAATCTGAAGTCAACGACAATACGACTTCAATGCTAACTCACACTATATAATATATATACCGAGTCTGTAAAGGATACTAACACTATGGCTATTGTGTTAGTAACTCATACCTTTTTTGAAATCGATGAGTACCGGATACTAACACTATGGTTTCCGAGTCGGTACATGATACCAACCTGATGGATATAAATTTATGCTAAAGTTCACCCAAATTGAGAATTACAACAATTTCCGAACACCTGTTACTCCAGTTAAACCATACACTCTGGCCTTCATCGATATCAGTTATCACATTTCGCGGTAAGCATGACATCATTCAATTCAATATATTACAGTTAAATACTGTTGGTTGCGAAGAACTAATATATATGCAAGTATGTATTAGGTTTTGCGAACCTAGTAACAAATAAGTTCAGTTGTGACCAGAAGGATAAACCAAAGGCAGCATGAACGGAAAGTATAATTTCATGCACATTCGTTTCGTGCTTACTGGCGACTCATCAGTAGGAGCCGGTATTACGCCCTTTAACCACTATATATTTGGTAGAAGAATGTGGAATAATAGGACGGTACAATCTCCTAGACGAATGTGTAAACCTGTAATAGTGAAGCTAACATAATCTGAAGTCAACGACAATACGTCTTCAATGCTAACTCACACTATATAATATATATACCGAGTCTGTAAAGGATACTAACACTATGGCTATTGTGTTAGTAACTGATACCTTTTTTGAAATCGATGAGTACCGTATACTAACACTATGGTTTCCGAGTCGGTACATGATACCAACCTGATGGATATAAATTTATGCTAAAGTTCACCCAAATTGGTCACAACTGAACTAATTTGTTACTAGGTTAGCAAAACCTAATACATACTTGCATATATATTAGTTCTTCGCAACAAACAGTATTTAACTGTAATATATTGAATTGAATGATGTCGTGCTTACCGCGAAATGTGATAACTGATATCGATGAAGGCCAGAGTGTATGGTTTAACTGGAGTAACAGGTGATCGGATATTGTTGTAATTCTCAATTTGGGTGAACTTTAGCATAAATTTATATCCATCAGGTTGGTATCATGTACCGACTCGGAAACCATAGTGTTAGTATCCGGTACTCATCGATTTCAAAAAAAGGTATCAGTTACTAACACAATGGCCATAGTGTTAGTATCCTTTACAGACTCAGTATATATATTATATAGTGTGAGTTAGCATTGAAGTCGTATTTTCGTTGACTTCAGATTATGTTAGCTTCACTATTACAGGTTTACACATTCGTCTAGGAGATTGTACCGTCCTATTATTCCACATTCTTCTACCAAATATATAGTGGTTAAAGGGCGTAATACCGGCTCCTACTGATGAGTCGCCAGTAAGCAAGAAACGAATGTGCATGACATTATACTTTCCGTTCATGCTGCCTTTGGTTTATCCTTCTGGTCACAACTGAACTTATTTGTTACTAGGTTTGCAAAACCTAATACATACTTGCTAATATATTAGTTCTTCGCAACAAACAGTATTTAACTTTCACGTGCTGTCTGCCATTTCCACCTACGCTGATTTTCGGGCTTGCTTCACACACATTGGCAATTTCAGTCACGCTAATCTTGTTGCTGTACAACTAGAGAGACGGATTAATATCTACAGTTGATCCTTACAGTGAGCCAGTTACTCCAGAACTTCTAGGAGATTACTCAGCTAAACACTCGCCATGGATTTCAACGCCACAAACGGAAGGAACCACAACCGAAGTCAACCAGAGCTGGTCTCAAGTGTCTAGGAGTTCTTCTGGACACGGCTACGATAACTGACCTTCTCGGCATTTGCCAGAGAACGTATGAACGGCCTTAATAAGGGCAACCCAACAGTACTAACTCAGCCATCCTGGCACCAAAACTGAGTTTGTAACGCCGTACGGCATTTACTTGAAGTTGGGACTGTGTACTGTATTGTTATTTTATTCATCAGTAAACCTTTGGTATAAATACAATCGACTGTGTTTCTTTTTCATTTTTTGGTAGTACAGTAAATTAACATTTGCGTATACGTTTTAGTCTGGTTGTTAATCTCTTTAAAGTCGAGGTCTTCTTGGCAATATTGTTGTGTATATATTTTTTTAAAGGTAGTTTTTCTATTAAATAATTTTTTCCCTACGTAGAAAACTGTACATCATGGAGATCTGTGAAAGAACATTGACTGTACGAACGTGTAGAACTGACGTGATTTGTAAAGGAACTAATTTCATCTGTGTGGAAGCCGTTAGTGTCAAAGAGTTTCGTTTAAAGTCTTTTTATTCATTTTCATCTTGCTTATAAATTGTGCTTTCAAGATCCGTCAGATTATTAGAATGTCAGGTCCAATTTTAAATATTGATGTACCTGTTTGAGATGGAGCCAGCAGACTATTCCTTATGCGCGTAGACTCCGCTTTCTCCCCGTTTCCAGATTATGACAGTCATCAAAAACTGTTAAAATGTTTTGCTAAACTACCTTCTGAATTGCAGCGACGGATTTATCCGAAGCTTGAGGCCATTAGGAAACTACCTAATCCCGTTTTGGGCCTACAAAATGAAGTAGAATACTTGCTGGGTCCCACAAAACTGAACAATTATTAAATAAATACGCGCAGTTAAACATGCTAAATCTTGGCCACATGCAGATTTTAAGGGACTTATGCAAAAATTGGAATAAAACCAATATTTCTGACGATGAGGCTAAGGTTGTTTTTATTAACAATCTTCCACAATCACTAAAATTATTCGCTAGACAGCTCCCCAACATTCTCTCTATAGATGACTTATCTAAGAGATGTGAGTTAGAATTTAGGGTTTTGGAACCTAAGTTAAATTCGTCATCCTTTTGTCCGCCCCCGCAGGACAGTAGCTTACATAACTAAAGTTCTAGAAGGATTGGTCATAGGGAAATCCGAGCAAAATCAGGTGAATGCTCGACCAAATTTTAGGCCCAAAACACATTATAACAGTAGGCGGCGATCGAGATCCCCGCAATCCTTTAACAGGTATGCCCCAAAGAACTGGATCTATAATCACCAGAAGTTTTTTTATTCATGTCTAATTTGTCTCTGTCGTTCCGAAGAATTTCCGAATGAAAGTCAATTTCCACAGTTGATCGGAAAGACAACAGAAAACAGGCGCATTGATGCATCGGGATTGGGTAACGTATGGCTCAGAAAGTAGAAGACCGTACTTTCTGCGCATCAGCAGCATCAACGTCGCCACAAGGAAGAAATCACTTACAATCCGACATTCCTATCGACGCTTTTCGTCCAAGCGGATTTTGCCAAATAGATAGCTAAACTGGTAATGCCAGTCGCAATCACCAGCCTACTTGTTTGAATGGCCCGGCCAAACAGCCCAACTGAAATACTGCACCTTGTTGATTTGAGAACTGGCGAAGAATTTATCGTAGACACATGTACGGCAGTCTCAATTCTCAAGGATGATTCAATGGCCGAGATGTCGCTAGTCGTTCTATTCGCAACAGCTAAAGGCGAGCCCATACCTAATTATGGTGATCGGTATCGCACACTCAATATAGGTTTACGGCGTGAATTTACTCAAAACTTCATCGTCGCCTAGGTCACACAAAATATAATAGGTCTGGATTTCCTTTTGAAATTTCGGCTCATTGTTGATCTTGCCAATCAAAAGATCATGGACCCCTGCACCAGACTTTAGCAAAGTTTTTGGACACATGCCTCCAAGGGTATGGAGTATCAGGCCATTCAGCCAACCCCAGTGCATCATTCAGCAGAGATATCAGCAGCTCTTTGTGAACACAAGTCGATTTTCGATCTTAGCAAGTCAGAGCTACGAGTCTCCAACACGATGCACCATGTCGTCACAGAAGGACAACCTATTGCACTCAAAGAAGCGACCACTGCCTGTAAACTGAGAAAGCTGCCACAGAGGAATTTCAAGGCTGTTGAAAGATTGACTCATCAAACCATCCAGAAATGTTCATGCCGTCACCACTGCATAGTCTCCCAAATCAAACGAATCGTACAGAGCCTGCGGAGGATTACCCGCGGTTAAATTCAGTAGGCAAAATGGTATACTGTATCTACCGCGCAAAACTCAAGCAGCAACAATTTCTTCTTAGTGATTGACCTCAGACCAGCTTACCACCACATTATGGTAGCACCAGAAGATATTAAAAAGACTGTGATCATCACTCCATTTGGCCTTTTTGAATATCTTTACATGCCTTTTGGACTTAAGTGTGCTACACAGACATTTCAAAGATTCATGGACAATATACTTCACGACGACGCCTCTTATTGTATGTCATATTTCGATGACATAATGGTATTCAGTCCAAACTAAGAATCTCATGCCAAGCATCTACGAAATGTCCTCTCACGCTTATCAACCCACGGACTCAAGATCAACCATGACAAGACGCAGATTGCAACTATATCCGTGGACTTCATAGGGCAACGTATCACGCCACAAGGTACTCAACCTTTGCCGTCAAAGGCGAATTCAATCAGGAATATCAATTCACCAAAGACTGTTAGCGAGTTGCAGAAAATTCTTGGTGTACTAAACTACTATAGCAAGTTTCTTCCAGGCCTTTCAAGACAACTTTATCCTTTGTGCAGGCACCTGCGGAATCGAAAAGGACTTACCAAGAATTACACCATTACTTGGTCATCCGAAGACGAGAAATTACTTCGACTCCCATCAACTTTTGAGGAAATGTCATAATGCTAACGCATCCAGATTTTCAACGACCATTTCTACTCACGGCAGATACTTCTGAATTTGCAATTGGAGCCACTTTGGATCAAGAGATCGACGGAATACGGAAGCCTATCAGTTTCTACTCGCGTACTCTCCAACCAGTAGAAACGAGATACGACACTTTCGGTCGAGAACTCTTCGCCATCCTGGACGCAGTGCGCCATTTTATCAACGTTATTGTCAGTAGCAGATTTGGTGTTTTCACAGATCATGCACCATTATTTAGCGCACTTCCAAACGCAACTTTAACTATCGCCAAGTAACCTGCCAGAGTAGAAAGACAGCTTTCACGTCTAAGCAAATTGCAATTTGACATCTTTCACGTCAAGGCCGAACAAAACTTCATTGCAGATGCCCTTTTCAGGCCAGACGTCTGGGAGCAACCACCTTTGCCATCGCCATTCACTGTCAATTCTGTGACATTCAGCAAATCTGCACTAACGCCATCCGTCCTGCGAACGGAACAGTGCGGTGACATTCACATTCAAAGGTCAGTAGCCCATCACCCAACCAAGTTCATATGCCGTCTCTGGGAAGGCTTACCATTTGTTTACTTCACGGGTACGCTCAACAAACCAGTTCTGCCGAATAGCCTTCCAGTGATAGTTTTCGACTCAATTCACTAAATTTCCCGCACCCAGGAAGCAAAGCGACTGTCCGACTCTCACAGTTCGTTTTGGGGTCCACAGGTTTAGGCAGAACGCTTTAAACGATGGGTCTTGAGTGGTACCATTGCCGAAACAGATCACACGGCACACTCTTTCTAAGTTGCACCATTTGCGCACTACTTCTCGCCTAGCTATTGTCCACATCCACATAGTTCATCTGACAAAGTTACAACCACCCTCGCCGTCGCTATTCACTGTCAACTCCGTGACACTCAGTGAACCTGCACTAACGCCATCCCTCCTGCGAACGGAACAGTGCGGTGACATTCACATTCAAAGATCAATAGCCCGTCACCCAACCAAGTTCATATGCCGTCTGTGGGAAGGCTTACCATTTGTTTACTTCACGGGTACGCAGCCCAATAAGCCAGTTCTGCCGACCAGCCTTCAGAGAAATGTTTTCGATTCAATTCACTCAATTTCTCACCCAGGAAGCCAAGCGACTGTCCGACTTCTTACAGATTGTTTCTGGGGTAACAGACTTAGGCAGAACGTTAAACGATGGGTCTCCGAGTGTGCTATTTGTCAGAAAAACAAGATCACACGACACACTCGTTTTAAGTTGCAACAATTTCGATCTACTTCTCGCCTAGCCATCGTCCACATCGACATAGTTCATCTGACAAAGTTTCAAGGTTTCAGCTACCTTCTAACTATGATCGATAGATTTACACGGTGGCCTGCGGCATTACCTCTTGGCACCATTTCTGCAGACGAAGTAACTAACGGTTTTATCTCTGCATGGATACCCAATTATGATGTTCCCAATGAGGCACTTGCCCCTCATCGAATCGTTTCAAATCCATATGATTCATCTATATTGTTCTCACACTCACTTGTCTCACGTGGTATAACCAGCTTTTCTTAGTTAACAATTGTGTAACCTTTTTAACAGTTCTTTGGAATTATGCCATCTTTGAGGCAATGTTAGAGTACAATTTTTATGCAGCTATCTTTTGATTTTCATGTATATATTTTTACATTATAATGTATGGCTAACACCTGAGCTCACACTGCGTATTTCGGTATGACGAGCTACTTAGAGCTAACGCCTTCGTGTAGCAACACTAAGTAGTTATCAGCTTCATGTCATGGTACAGGTTACTTTCAATGCATATCTCAACTTCATCAGTTGCACAGAGATCACTCTACAAAATTCATGACTACAACGCAGAGCACACACTAGCTCTGTTGGTCGATCCAGCCTGCCCACATTTTAAAATTAAACTTGGCAACTTCAGTGGCAATCTACCTTGAAATCATTACGCCACCGCTCGCGAATCTTACACAGCTCTATTTTGTCGCAAGCGGTATGACCGGCCACTTCAGCTTATAATTTTTATAGCAATTCCTACTGGTTATTTTGCATCATATCATTGTTGGAGCAACCAACAAGCATAGTGCAGCCCAGCACACACGGTATATTTCTTTTCTATTTAAAGCTATGGGTAGAATAGCAACCAGTTGCTTAAATTTGTTCGAACTCTGAATTTCTTATCAATCCTGGCCGAGAGGAATGTTCCTTTTTTTACTTTTTTACTTTGTGATGTAACGACACAAAGCAATTCGCCGGAAAACTGCGTAAATTAAATGAAATTCAATTGACGCGGCACCAATTAGAAAAAGCAAAATTTACCGTTAACCAATGGTGTGCGAGCAGTCAATCAAGGCTATTTAAGCACGGTGAATTTACCATGCAAGTCAGTTGTCACGTTTGCCTTCTGTTGTGCGTTACTTTCACGTGCTGTCTGCCATTGTCACCTACGCTGATTTTTGGGCTTGCTTCACACCAATTGGCAATTTCAGTCACGCTAATCTTGTTGCTGTACAACTAGAGAGACGGAGTAACATCTACAGTTGATCCTCACAGTGAGCCAGTTACTCCAGAACCTCAAGGAGATTACTCAGCTAAACACCCGCAATGGATTTCAGCGCCACAAACGGAAGGAACCACAACCCAAGTCAACCAGAGCTGATCTCAAGTGTCTAGGAGTTCTTCTGGGCACTACTACATTAACTGACCTTCTCGGCATTTGCCGGATAACGTAAGGTGGGCCCGAATAAGGGCCCCAAACAGTACTAACTCAGCCATCCTGTAAGAAAAACTGACTTTGTAACGTCGAACGTCATTTACATGAAGTTGGGGCGTTTACACCATAAATGTTGACTGCAACTAATATACAATATATCCAAAACCAACCACCACACTCTATATATCTTAAGAAGGCATTTGATTTTCATTCATTATATTCAAACAATAGAGTGTAGGATACCGCTATGCATCATATAAAAACGTAATTAGCGATACCATGGATATAGGCATTTCATTAAAATATAGCAAGAAACGCGAATAGCACATGTACAATAATGGCTCTATTTTTAAACAATAGATAGAAAAACTATATTGTACAACTACAGCAACAACGTAGCACACATACATGCATTGATACACGCAAACATAAACAATGACATATAAAAAGTACTATAAACGCATACACGAAAATTCAATGAATCAATCAACTTTAATTGCACATCTAAGAAGGACCACAATCTTGAGTTAAATTATAAATTAAAGACAAAGCCCACGACACCAGCATATAAACAATACTTTTTAATAAAAAAACATTTTATAAATCCTGTTAAATCTTGAAATTTGTGCGCGTGTTTTGAAATACCCCAATCTTGTTGCATACTGATAAAAATATTGTTGAGGAGTTTTAATAATCATTTAAATGTTTAAAAGTAGAAATGATTCTTTCAAGAGTAAAACTTGTAATTCAGAATCTGATGTGTGTTTATACGAATCAAAATTGAAGATATCTAAAATACAAAATGAAAATGTTAGCGCCAAAATTGACGATTTAATTGTGGAATTAATTACGAAAAGTAGGTAAAATAAATATTGACATTCAGCACTCGGTACAGATGGTGGAGATAAAAGCAAAAGAAAAACCGCCATCTGAAATTAATAAATACGGAAATGATTTTTTGAATATATTAGCGAATGAAGTTTTAGCATTTAATGTCAAAGAAGACCAGTTAATGTTATATAACCATAATGAGAATACCGATCCAAGAGGCGTAGGAAAATTGAAAGATATAATCAAAAATAGAGCTGCAACAGATATCATAAGATGTTACCGGGTGGACAAAAAATCTGATCTTTCTAGACCTACCGTTATAAAATTATCAAAATCACCGGTGAACATAAAATTAGATATAATTAAATAAGAAGGTGTGCACTCAAATTTCAACAAAGCTTTTATAAGATGAAATAAAACATTTCAACAAAAGAAATTAGCCATATCATGGAAGTTGAAGAGTATTTCGGAACATGAACCATCAAAAGCAAAGGAAACCAGCTCATGAAATTCGTCAATACATCGGAAAATTAAAAAACACGGCATATGGCTTTTGAATATATTGGAAATTGGCTATGAAACCCAACGAAAGAACTATAAAGAAACATACAAAGTTAAATCATTAGTTATCGTAAGCAATATAGACAAATCATACGTTACATACACATCACTTTATGCAAATTGTCAAAGTATGAAGAACAAAGTTTTTTCTTTATAAGTTTATAAAAAGCACCGATTTGATTTTATGATTTTTTCTGAAACTTGGCTCAGCAAGGACATTGAAAATCATGAATTTGTAATGCCTCGATATTCTTTATTTAGAAAAGACAGATCGTTATATAAACTAGGTGGAGGAACCCACATTTATAGTAAGTATTTTTTAATAAGAATATGTTACATACTAGTCAACAGAGTGCTATCATTGATATTATTTCTACACAGAGTGATAATTTGATCGTAATGGTGGCCTATAAACTTCCGTATGCCAGTTTAACTAATCTCTTTTGGTTTGTCATGATTATAATATGATAGTAGGCGATTTCAATAAAATGAATGACTGTAGAATTACAAATCTATTTTCTAATCATGATCTAAAGAAAATTATAGACGAAGAAACTAGAGATTTGGAATAATTAGATCATGTCTATTTAGAAATGGAATCGGTTAACTGGCACAGTTACGACGTTGAAAATTACCTCCATAACATAACATCCATAATTGTCGTATTTATTAACTTATCAAAGTAACCATTAACAGTGCATAGTTCACGCTGGTTACCTAATTCCCACTCTTAAAATAGTATGCTTGTAACTCCAATTCTTCAAGTTATTAATGCATTTATATTTCCAATTCCTGATTACGTTTAATTAATTTGGTATCCAAAAAAATAAGGCTTTCTAAATGATTCCATTTCAATACTAAATTTAATTTTTTTCATTTGATTTTTTTAAATTTTGATAAATTACCTATGTCATCACCAGCATCATTTTATTTCACTAATGAATAATCAAAGAACCTTAGATAAAATTTGCTTCAAGTGAACCTTTATCTGAATCATTTTTTCGAAATAATTTCTAGTGTATCGGCTAAAGTTTGACCTATTGGGACACCTGTAATTTGTTTATAAATTTTTGCTGAGAGACACATTGAAAGGATAGTAGGTAGTGCCAAGAAAATATGGACATTAATTAATAGAAATATCTTATCCAATGATATAAAACTTAAAATGTATATAATTTGGATTAGGCCGACACTAATATATGCTGCCGCAACTTGAAATCCATTAAAATAGGCTTGTCAAACAAGATAGAAACTGTAAAAAGAATAGTTATTTATTATTAACTATTTGATAGAACATATGTGGTTTGAATTCAAATATAGATATTCTATTCTATTCTAAAAAAAGTCTAGGACATACCCTATCATAATGAGTCAAACTGTCATTTTGCTTCAACTTTACGTCGAAAACAGTTTTGTATTTTAGGTGATGGTATGTTTTTGTGCATGGAGGCCAAATTTAATCTCGTTAAATTATAACTTTCATTATGAACAATTTTATCTTAACTATAATAATGCATCAATGTATGATCTTGGAAGTCGTAATTTTCTCGTATACTATTATATAGAAACTTATAAATTTCGGATACTAGGGAGTACTGGGCGTTGACAATAATACTTAAAGTATTATAACGTTCATACTCTTTTATAAATCCATACACGCTAGGTGCAACTCTCCATTTTATCGGTGTTTTATTATGTGCCGCATCTAATTTCTCATTAAAATTCATTATAATGATTGATAATTTTAATGACTTTTTTAGCCTATCATTCCAGTCTTTTCTACTTTATTATATGCATCATTATCATCATCATCAACATGCACAGCCATACAAAAGCCAAAAGTGACTAATGTTTCACTGTCATATAACCATAAAATTTGAAACAAAAAAATTATAAATAATGACAAAAGAAATAATTTATTCATTCAAATTAATAGTGAGATGTACAAAAGAGAGAGACAGAGAGAAAATCATTACCTACTTACTATGTGTATATTTATCAAGATAACTCACAGAAGTGAGGCAAACTAAACTTTTATGCAACAGTATTATGTCCAAGTCTGCTTTAGCGCAAGACAAAACTAGCAATTTCAGACATTGTTGTTGTATTTAGTTTCAAAATATTGCTCAAAATAATTCAATTTTTGAAAATTGGTTAAAGCATAATTAACCGATCTATGCAGTGACTAACATGGTACATTTCTCTGTTCATCATTTATTCGAACTATTCCAGATACTGTAAAGTCTCAAAATAATTCGTCGTCATTTTGTCCAAATAAATTTTAATTTTAATACGCTGGGACAATGAGAATGCGCGCTTCCGTTGAAGAATTACATGCGACTCCAAATATATATAAGCACGATGCATTTCCACGCAACATCACTTTGCTCTGTTCGCTACCTGAGATTGCAGTCACCTTCCCTGCTGCTCTAAAGGTATTCCAGGCCCTATAAAGTGCCACTAATTCTGATTGATCCCTCCGAATCCTTGTTTTACCTCATTAGTAATGTTGCAAGGCACACGAGCTAGAGCGTTCCATTGGAGATCGCGCTAGGATCTCAGGGCACGTATATTAAATAAAATTTAGAATAAGTAAGTATCTTTATGCAATTTTATTGTGCTCAATATAATGTACTGTAAGATACTTTCAAACATGAATATTTTAGAACCAAAACTTTTTTCAGTGTCCATCCATCAGTCTTATATATGTTGACCATATGCTATCCACTTTAAAGTGATATGTTTCATATTTATCTAAAAGCTTTGCAAGATACGTCATAGATATAGAAAATGATAAAACCCCGCAAAGCAACACCATCCAAATCAGTAAAAATGATAATCGAGATCAACTCGATCCTTCAGTCGATTTTCTCAAAATATTTAATGGTGCTTGTCGGAGGCAAAGCATCAGTATTACTATGCACCATACTTATTATTATTCTTATTTTTCTTCCGTACAAATTTCAGCGCGTAACTTTTTCCGCAGTGTTTGTCACAGACCCACAAAAGAAGCATTAAATCGTGCGTCCTTTTGAGGAGAGGTGTGCTATTAAGTTTATAGGCGATCGGATGTACGATGTTCGCACACCCGGTGAAACATCGCCCGAAAGATCCCATAGACAATGCGTTGCAAGCACCACACACATTTTCTTCAGGAAATGCACATTCTAGTTGTTGATATAATCACAAAATTTATTTCTATACTTGTCAAAATTGCCTTCACTCTTCGGATACGTTACCAAACGCACGCAAGTTTCCTTCCATGGCAGACCACAAGCATAAACTTTACGCTTTAAAGTTATAATCAACATTCAAACACCTATTGCTGTAGTTTATTTTGATTCATTTTGTCCGAGTAGACTTAACCTCAAAGACAGAAAAACTGATAATGTCATGAAATATGACCAGCTTACTTACCTATATGATCCAGCCAAGTAACGTAAAGAATATCTGAAACTTCTCGATTTAAAAACTGGACAGGAATTCATCGTAGACACAGTTACAGAAGTTTCTGTTCTCAAGGATAAATCCAGAAACGAGACGTGTTTAATTGTTCTACCCGCAAAAGCTACGTGAGAGCACATTCTCACTAATGGTTGCCGACACCGCTCTCTTAACACGTAAATTTTCTTACAACTTCATCGTTGCCAAGTCGTGCATAACATAAAAGACCTTGATTTCCTGTTAAATTATCGGCTAATTGTTGATCGTGCTAATCAAAATATCATTGACTCCTTCGTTGGACTTGAGCAAAATTTCTGGACATTTGCCTCCGATTGTTAAGATTTACAGGTTATTCGGCCATTTTCATTGCATCCTTCGCAAGAAAACACAGTTACAGCCAGTTAAACAGAAAATTACCCAATAAGATTACTCAAGACCTTTTGAATAGGGCATCATCAAGCGTCAAAACGTTCATGGGCATCAACGTTTTAATTGGTATCTAAGTAGAACCGATCATATGAGCCTAGGGAGATTATCGCAAACTCAATTTTGTGACCAAATCCGAAGCATAGTTTGTTCCCAATATATAAATATTGTTTGCAAAACTCAGCAGTAGCAATAACTTTTTCAATGACTGACCTTAGACAAGCCTACCACCACGTTTCGGTAGCCCCAGAAGATATAGAATGTTCTGCCGTCGTCACTCCTTTTGGACATTTTGGAAACCTTTACATACCATTGTTCTTATGTGTACTCCTCTAACACTTGATTGGTTCATAGACAGCATACATCGTGATGAGGCGGATCAGTGTTTTCCATACCTTGATGGCATAATGGTTTATGGTCCAGACCTAAATTCTAATGCCAAGCATCTACAAATGTCCTATCTAACATATTAGATCACGAACCCAAGACCAATTGTGACAAAACGCAAACTGCAACTGCATCCGTTGATATCCTAGGGCATCGTATTGAATCTCAAGGTTTTAAGTCTTGGCATTCTAAGCCGAATTTGATCAAGTACATTTTATAATAAAAGAAATTGAAGGACTTCCAGAAAATATTGGATGTTCTCAACAACTATCGCAAGTTCCTCCCTAGCCCAGCAAAACAAATATATTTGATATATAGGCACCTGCGGAATCGAAAACGACCCAGAAGAAATTCCACTATTCTTGGTCGTTTAAAGATGGGAAATTACTCTGTCATGCCATCATCTCTAAAATTAAACGAACATTGGTGGCGCGAGCAATGAATTTGCAATGGCGGCCACTTTAGAACGAGATACCGATTATGATTGGAAGCCTTTTAATTTTTACTCGCGTACTCTATAATCAGAGTAATTAGATACGACACGTTTGGTCGAGAACTACTCTCCATCCATGACGTAGTGCGCCATTTCATTAGCATCATAGGTTTCAGTAGATTTGACGTTTTTGCAGTTCATTCACTATTAGATAGCGTAATTCTATATTCAATTTTAATCGTAGTAAATTACCATGCCAGAGTAGAAAGACAGTTGTCACGTATGCGTGAATGACATTGCGAATTTTTTTCGAAGCTAAACAAGGCATTATTTCAGACACACGTTCCAGGCCAGACGTCTCTCTACTATTACTTTTGTCTTCGTTATTCTCAGTCAATTCTGTAACTCTCAATGTACCTACAATAAGACCATCGCTCTTACAAAAAGAACAACGCGGTGACATTCGTATTGAAAGATTAGTAGCTTGCCTTCCCACCAATTACGTATACCGGTCCTGGGAAGGTTTACTCATTGTCTAATTTACAGGTACGCAGCCCTACATACCAGTTCTATCCACCTGATTCCAGAAAATGTTTTTGACTCTATTGAATCTATTTTTCACCCAGGTAGAAAGGCAAATTTTAAACATATTACAGATCATTTCTGCGGACATAGACTGAGGCAGAACTCTAAGCGTTGGGAAATTTACAAAATATTTCACGCCTAACCTTCGTCCACATCGACATAGTTCATCTGACTCAAGTTCAAGGTTTTAGCTACCTTTATCTATGGTTGTTAGATTAACCCGATGGCCAGCGGCTTTCCTTATTGTCCACATTTCTGCAGATGAAATCAAAAATGTTTTTATCTCTGTATGGATAGCACACTACAGTGTTCCTAACGAGGACATTAATGATAGAGTTACATGGTTCTTGTCCGATTGTTTCAGAAATATCCTGTGGTTTCATGGGATGCGCCTTACGCCAGACTAGTGCCTGCCACTCTCAATCTAACAGTATGGTAGAACAAACACTTGAGGAAATCAAAGCTGCTTTAGCATCCTAGTCCGTTAATTGCAACTGCGTCGATGCATTATCTTGAGTACTCCTTGCTATGCGTTTCTTTATACGCGAATCTATTTCAATGTCTGCGTCAGAACTATTATATGAAATGGACCTATACATACCTAGTCTGCTTCCACGTTAACTACCAGCATAGAAGGATCAAGAATTCGAAGCTTCTCGACTTTGATTTTGTTTCAGAAACATGTCCGCCGAGCAGCCGAGACAGGCAATAAATTACTTTTTAATTTGTGTAATTGATAGAATGTTTTTCATTAGATTTTAATTGTTCTGTGTATCACATGTTAATTGTTTCCGAAACACCTGCGCCCATTTTCACGTGACATGAACATCTTAATGGTCCACATTATTCCTTTTTTTCATACTCCGTTGTCTCACGTGGCATAACCAGCTGTTCTTAGATAAAAAATTGTAGCGTCTATAAACAATTCTTCGGTATTATACGAATTTTGCGGAAATATGCGAGAACACTTCTTTTTTAACGTTTCATTTCCATGTATTTTTATGCACAATACTGGTGCATCTTATGGTTCACGCCTGAACCCACACTTGTTTATTTTGATATGACCAGCTAATTTTAGCTTACGCTTTGTGTGTCAATAATAAGTAATCAATCATTTCAAATCATAATATAGGCAATTTTCATACATAGCGTAACTTTATAAGTTAAGCAGTTCACAAATTAATTAAGGAATATTATGGACCATGATATCCATCATATACTAGCTCCTTTGATTGTATCGAACTCTCATTAACACTTATGCAGCCTGCCCAGGTAACAAACATATACCATTCATTTTCAGTCTCAATCCACTTTGCAATTTTCAAGCTGCGGCTCTCAAAACATTATAATACTACTCTAAACCCTTCAAATACTCACATATTCACACAGAATTTTCCGGTTAATTTCTTTCAGACACTATTAAGGCCAATAACATTAACTATTGTGGGTTTTTTTTAATTTTTCGCTTTAAATTATTGCTAACCAACATGTTTTATTAATGATAGCTCACGTTTTGTAATCTGTTTACGCAAAAACTGCTATAACTCATTTGCTTATGTATATTATATCCTCGGTTTATACTATATACAGCAGCGCGTGAATAAAATTCATGTATAAATAGCATATTTCGTTTAAGCTTATAATTTTTAACAAAACTTTATAAATATTGCCTGATTATCGTCGTTTATGTTAACATTGATAGATATGAATCTGAAGAACAATAATTTGAAAAAAACATTTTCTTTGGCTGTGCCAGTTTTTTGCTGTTTATTTATTTATTTGTGTACTTAATGCGTCCCTTTCTGACGAAAACGTTTGATGTGATTGTAATAACAACGAACGATATAATTAAGAGAATTTTAATATGAAAACCAGCAACCTTTTCCAAAGTTCCATGTGACAAAATCTATTATTCGTGTAGAGGACCCTTAGTCACTACTGTAGAAGAGCCCCTAATATGCCGGACTCCAATATCCAATATGGACGGAATGATCACCAAATTTAGAACAATTAAATTCCACAATATCTCTTCTTATGATATTTTCCTGAATCCTTCGGCCAACTGATCTATATCCTCACACTTATTTCTGTTACACATTATATTAAAATAAGATTCATTATAACGAAGTGCGTATGCTCACCGTCTCAAGGATTAACACTGAATACTATTCTTGAACTAAAAAGCTGTAGCAAATTTGAGATCATATTCCTAGACGATCTAAATGAGAACGGTAACACATATTGAATGTGATTCATTTTGAGGCTCAAAATGTTAAAATTAATGATGACGCGTTTCGACCTTCCATGATAACCATCAGAGTACGACGGCAAACTGACTAGCGGGAAACAGATTTAGATATGCGGATCTCATCTCCAGTAGTCTTGCAAATATTGTACTGACGGGAAATGTCGACTGCGGAATTTCAATGCAGCCACGGAGATTAACTGTTTGTAGCTTTCGCTACACACATGTATAGACAATACAATAAAACAATAATTGTTTACACGGGTGGTAGCTACAATTCATTAAATCAAGTTTGCGAGCTTAAAGTAAACACCAATCCGATTGTATTTAACCAGTCGACGAACAACATATTAAAAATACTGGATCATCCAATTCATCGTAATGCACCCTTCAGTTCTCTGCGCAGCCTCTCAACCATCCCATTAGCTCTTGGCTAATATGCAAATGTTTGTCTAACTTTTATCTCTTAACATTCAATGATCTGATAAATAGTTCAGACATAAATTAATAATGAAAATTTCTAGTAACCCTTACCGGTACATCATAACTTAAAGCCATTTATCAAAGAACACGAGGAATGATTCTTATCTTTAAGGATGGCTACTTCAAACTGACGACAGAAATGATCAACCATCATAAGTATATACCTTTTTTCAGAAATTTCTGGCATTTCCGCTATGTCGATATCTACATGCACGAAACGATACGCTGATGTACCAGTCATTCTAACATTGTGCAGCTTCAGTTGGGAGACATATTGAAAGAATAGTTAGCTGCGCTAAAAAAGATGGACTCTAATAAATTGAAATATCTTATCGAACGATAGAAAATTACAAATGTATATTATTTGGATTAGGCAGATACTAGAATATACCGCCACTACTTGGAATCCAGTGAAAATGGTTTGCCAAATAAGCTAGAAGATGTATTAAGAAATGTTGTGAAACATATTAACTCTGTGTCCTGCACCACATACGCCAATATATTACAGTTTGTGTCAGTGCAAACTTTATGGTATTGGCTGCTGTACTATTGTATAAATGTATTCCACTTGAACCAGTGGACTGGTGCCTGTATGAATCCGATGAAAAAGATTCACGAAGTTGGAACTAGATTTGGACATTTGGTGGTCTCTTCTCCTTTTGTAGGAAATATTGAGGGAAGTTAATTTATTTTTCAAAAATTTACAAAAGTTACAATAAATCGCCAAAGAGACTTAGAGAGACGCCTGCATCTAGGGTGTCTTTTAAATATTTATGTACTGAACCAGAAAAAATATACGATCCTATCGGTCTTTTTAATTTTGATTCTGATAATACTTTCTCGTGGTTGAATAAAAGGCATGGATAATTTTGATCAGTATTATACCTTCTTGAAATTTTTTTAACCATCTGTTTTACGTTGGAAATTGTTATGCGTTATATCATCATACTACTCAGCATTACAAATAAACAATTTCTAGTTATGGTTCTCATTTATGCATAACATTAAACTCGAATTACACCTTAATTTTACCGATTATCAGGTCTGCCAAAATCGATGATTAATCTATAATCATTTTTATCATCAATTATTTTCTAAATGCGATTAATTATAAAGACCGTTTTATCCTTTGTCATAATAATTTTATTAAAATTGGTATAACGTATCAGGTAATATTACTCCTATATGTTCAGATGTTGATAAATCATAAATAAAAATTATTGAGATTTACTTATCTACACGAGACTTAATGGACATATTTATGTGATGTGATATCTTTTATATATTTTGCATTTTCTAATATTCATATTTATTTGATGGAATATGTGTGGTTTGAATCCAAATAAAGATATTCTATTCTAAAAAAATCTTCCATTTTATCGTGATTCCAAACTTAACAAGTTTGACACCAGGCACATGTCCTTACCTAAACCCTTATGGCTTTCGACATATTTAGCCATACATATATATTATTGACCATCCTGATAATTGCCTTAATGTATGGGTGACTAAATTTATGTTGCTGTTGAATTACTTTATACCTTAATTTTAACGGTAGATAGGTTCTTGTTTGGCTCCTGGAGATTTAACATAGTAACAACTTATCTCCTATCTTCTTGCGTGTATACACTGAATTCTTAACCAACTCGGCTACTAAATGATCAAAAACCTACGTTTCCACTAGTTGTTAGGTAAAATTGTTCGTAAATGGAATAGATCTGACGGTTGGCTCCAACCAGATTAAATCTATGTATGATACGTTTGTCCTCCACTACAATATCTTTTACCGATATATGAGAAATGGTGAAATCAAATTCTGCAAGTCGGGCTATTTGTGAATTTACCCGCCAAGAAGAACAAACCTGTTGTTCTTACCAAAGATACTTATCAATGGCTTATGATCAATTAATACTGTAAACTGACGACCGTACAGTTTGTGCACGAAATGTAACATTGAATCATAAATCGTTAATAACACGATTCCAAGCATGAATACCGCTTTCACTATTTTGGATCTTTCTACTGTAGAATCCTATCGGCTCAACTATAACATTACATCTCTGATGTATCACTGCCCCTATGACTACATCAAAAGAATCTCGGACCAGCTCAAATGGTTTAGTCCAGTTCAAAGTTGCGAATGTAATGATTTGATTTAACAGTTCTTTAGCACGCTGAAAATTTGCGTTGGCGTCTTGTTTAAAATTAATAGGCCAGGAGTTCTTGATGGTGCTCCGTTCACGACCCGAAAATTATAGTTAAATCTGCTATAAAACGACTGTAATAGCTAATTATCTCAAAAACTTACGCAGTTGGCGTACATTTCTGGGTTTTGTCACATTTTTGATCGCTTGGATCTTATCATCCAATGGTTTTATTCCCTCATTCGAAATAGAGTGTCCATGAAATTTCGAAGTTGAGCAACCAATCCTGCTCTTTTATGGCTTAACCACTAACCCATAATGTTCCAGCTTAAATAAAACAGCTTCCAATTATTATGTGTTCCTCTTAAATTACTACATGTGATAGTATAATCTATTTAAACTCGAGCACACAAATAGTCTTGAAGAACCTCTTCTGCCAGACGCTGAAATGCTTGACTTGCATTCTTCAAACCAAACGGCGTACATAAAAATTCATGCGATCAATCTCTATGAAATCGCATTGTGGTGAGAGTTGTAGATTCTGTTTCCATAGGTAATTGATAGTACTCTTTCTGCAGATCTAACGTGGGGTAAAACTCATACCCCATTATATCTCTTAGCAAAGTACTCTTGTTTGGTAGAAGATACGAATCCCCTTTCGTTTCCAAATTCAATAGTCGATAATTACCATGAACACTCCATTGTCCCGGTTCAGGTTTGGGAACTATAACTATTGAAGATGCAAAGTTGGAATTTGAACACCTACAAATTCCTTCCTCCCTTAAAAGTTTAAATTATTCGATAGTGTTTTGCTGATTATTTCAACTGTTTAGCTTCATTAAACAAGGTGATGGTGCCACCAGCTCGATTTGGTGTTCTTTTCTTGTCTTCAGCCCATACCTCTTAGCGTTGAATTGTAGGAACACCGCCAGGTGTTTCCCGATGATTTCCGCCAAGTCATTGGCGACGAAGATCTGGACGTCTCACTGACCTAACTACTGAGATTCAAGTCTCGGTACAAGCCACTATCCCCGAGCCTTGTCCAATATTTCGCGCCTTAGGATCAAAAGCCAGATGGAAACTGATAAAAAAATCTATCCCATTGATGCTTTATTTTATGTCAGCCTCCATAAAATTCCACGTGAACGAAGATTTCTGCCTAACACTGACAATACTTTAATACCCTTAACCAAAATTGGAGTTCCGTTGGCAGCCCCTTGTTGATAATCGAATATGGGGCTGCCAATTTCCACCAAAAATAAATTAAACTATGCTCACCTCAGCACCCGTTTCTATTAATAATTTAATTATCTTAAGTTCATCCTCTTTGACCTCGTTTAGGCACTCCTTAGACACTTTCATGTGTATCTCTCCCTAAGGCTCATAATAGTGTGGGATTCAACTGGTTTTCCGGAGAGTCACGCCTTCCGACAAGATGAGAAGCACCTTTTCATCGGGAGACCTCCCAACCGTTGAAATCTGCATCCCTCGCCTTGACACTTTCCAAGCGCGATATACCTACGATGCGAAATGCACCACCACGAAGTGTTTGAACAATGACATGAGATTCGACTCCCAGGCGCATAGAAATTGGCCTTTAAACAGAAGAATGTGTTCTCACTTTGCCTAAATATTCGATTATTTGTTTCAAAAAGGCAAATATTATTCATTTTTGTCAGATAAAATATTTTCCTCTACATGCAGAAATTAATATCAGCGAAATTTATTAATAGTAATTGTGACTAATTGGTCTGGAATTTTAGGCAAAAGTTATACCGTGATTGATAAAAAACAAAATAGCGTAATGCCATCCAGCAAATTTTTTAAAAATTGTCAAAGTGCTTTAAGGATCACATAAAGTAAATGTAATAGTCTGTCAATCGATATTCCTAAATTATTTTTTCTCCTTTACTAGATTTTACTTTCATTAATAATTTTCGAGCTTATTTCAGATGAGAAAATTTGACAGATCCATGTTATTGAGACCTACGAGAAATGCAATCGAATGTTCTTCTTATGAAGATTACGTATTAGATTTTGAAACGACTTCTCCAAGTCATGTGTAAACTCATTATAAAGTGGCAACGTCAGTATATTTGTCTTTGTTACATCAGTATTTGTCAGCAGTTTTTTCTCTAGGTTTGGATTGTTATTAAGCTTATTCAGTATTATCGTTCACAGTCCTATGCGGATTGTTAATTTTATAGAGATTATTTCGCTCTCTAGCTTGTCCAATCTCAATATTTACTACTGTTAATCAAAACACCTTTAACAATATTATCCTTTTTGATTCTTAAATTACCTAATAATTTGTCCATCATTTTCAGTATTGTATCGACGAACTTGGAGTTATTGAAAATATTGTTTAATCTAAATGCTTTTAAATCAGGAAAATGAGAATGGCAGGGCGATTACAGAGCAGAAGTAACGCATTCTTGATAGTCATATGTTTGACATTGAATGGACAATTACAAAACTGAGTCAAATAACTTTCCATTTGCCGCTAATTAAGTTCAAATACGGCACCAGGTTTATATAGTTACATGACACTTTGACCTTTAACTTCTAGACTTGGTTGGAGCTAAGGATCTCATTATGCCACTGAGAACTCCGAAAAATTAATCAACTTATCTAGATGTTCAAGAATGGCAAATTTGAGTATCTGTGGGAAGATTTCAAGGCAATCTCAATGGCTCCTAATAAAAAGCTCAGTTATTGATGTTCCTAGCCGTGCTCTATTACTGTTGTGCATTGCCAGAAAAGCCGTAGACAAATTGTGTACCCAACTAGATCCACCACTGCACCATAATGCTGCCTTTAGTTCCCTATGTAGCCTTTCAATCATAAAATTAGCTCTGTGACTTTACGCATTTATGTGCTGCATTTGAATCCCTATGACATTCAACGATCCAGACATATTTTGACTACAAGGTTCACCAGTGTCCCATACTGATTCATCTTATATTGACATTCAATTATACAGGGATATATGTAGAACCTCCTCCTCCAACTACTGGGAATAATTAGGTCTGTACCTCTTAACTATGCTGCTTATAAGTGGTTTATGAACAGTCAATATCGTGAACTGATATCCGTCCATGTTGCGCTCATAATATGGCACCGTAATGCAAGCCACTAGCAAATTCTTCCCAAACATGTCATATAGCATTTTAAGCCCTGAAATTTACTAATGTCAAATTCTCTTTGTCTAAAAATATCATTAGCTTTCTGGTGTAACACTATCCCTACAGCTACATCAGAAGCAAGTGATCAGATCAAATAAATTAGTCCAATTCACAGGTGCTAATGTGGCTAATGCCTCAACAGGTTTTACGCCTTATAGAATTTCTCCTAGCTTTGAGTCGTTCTTAAGCATATTCGGTTTTGCTGTTACTAATCCTATACGGATAGTTAATGATGTAGACTTCTTTCGTTCTTTTCTATCTTGTCCAATTTCAATATTTGAATACTGTTAATTAAGCTATCCTTAACGATATTATTCCTTTACTCCCTTACTATTGATCCATTAATTTCGGTATTTTATCAAAAACTTTAACGTATCAAATAGATTGCATAGTGTAGATTTTCTCACTTCTCTTCATAATGAGCGCACAATTGACAACAGTTAAGAATTCTCATAATATCTAAAATAATAAATAAACTTAGAACAAGTAAATTGCTAATTTATTTGAGTTGTTCCTCTTAGGCGAACACACTTTTTGGCAGATACTCTGCATCCTCACAATTTATTTGTTTTTCATTTCAATCAAAATAGAATATATATATATATATATATATATATATATATATATATATATAATTAACAAAATATTTTATTAAATCAGACCGTTAATGCTAGCCGTTGCTTACCCCTACTAAAGGAAAGACATTGTTACAGAGAACCCAATCAGTTTAGCTGACGGCCAATTTGCGATACTTCTAGATAAAACGGATTAGAAGAGTTCATTTAACAAAGTTTTTAACCCTGAAGTATGCATCAATCCAGTTGAATAGCATAGCAAGACTACCGCCAGCTGATTGTTAAGTACAACGGGATTGGTGTTGACTTCAAGCTCGCAAACTTGATGTAAATAATTGTAATCACAACCAGCGCAATCAGTGACCGTTTATTCGTGAGCGATTCAAAACTTTATTATCGAGACTTCAAAACTAGAGTTCAGAATAAAGGAGAATATATATGGCTGGGCTAGCAGGAGCGTCACGATCCAGCTGAAGTTGCTCAAATAGTCTTTTTTAATGATGAATTTCCGCGAGGTGCGTTCGTTGGTTGTTGCTTTGCACTCTCAATTTCATAAAGATCGGATTGATCAACATTTTCCAGTAAGCATATGTTTTGTCTTTGATCACGGTGGGTGCACATTCGTCCATTTCTTCAACATCGTTCATACTAATCATTGGAAATGCGATTTCAAACAACCTTTGTGTACTGGCTACGTTTCGAATCATTCTATTTTACATAGCACAGAACTCACAATAGTAAATTTAAGCAAATGTGGTAACCTCGTTCCGAAACTGTTCTATTTATATTTGATTGTTTTGACTCACAAATGGTTTTAAATATAGAATTTTTCTTATTAATTAAACTCAATATATGCATACGTCTAGCGCACATGAAAACCCTCACTCAACAAATAAATCTATATATATATATATATATATATATATATATATATATATATATATATATATATATATATATATATATATCCGCATATATCTGCAATTAGCAGACCAATCCTTACCTCAGTATAATTGCAGCTATCTCAAATTCCCGGTATACATAATTTCATCTTGACTGCAGAATGTTGTAGGTGATAATCCAAATTAAAAATTCAAAACTAATAAAACGAAAAACTTGAATGACAAATACTGTGTTTTATTTTAAGCGGGGAATTCTAATGTATGCAAATGCATATGAGGTATTGCGCACCTGGTAAAATTAGTTCAAATATGGCACAGCAAGTTAAATAGATGGAATTAGAGTGAATGTCTGAGCGACGCTTAGGTCAAGAATAAAGAGAGAAAGGAGGAGATAGAGTAGGAGGTTTTGTAGTTAATGTAAGATGTTCTGCGGGCTAGTTGTCTGTTTAGTGAGGTTATGCCCTCCTACCTATACCTGGTAGCTGTTTTTATGATCCGCGTACATGATTAATCCCTGGCCTTATCCCGAAGGGTGATTTGAGAAAGCTCAGTCACAATGCCATTGTTTTATTGAACACAATGTTGCAAAGCAAAGATTAAAATCGCATAAAATTAGTCACAATAAGCACAAAATATAAATCCAAGTTTCGCATTGTTACAATAATCCACTGTATGCTAGGTTTTAAGTGTTAAATCACATAAATAAATGATTAAGAAATACACAAAATATGAATCTAGAAATTCTTAAGTGAATTGTTAGTAGTTATGTAAGAATGGTTATAGCACACACAATATATAAATCCTAGCTTTCAGCGTCAAGTCACTTAAATTCATTGCATGTTACCGGCGTTTTGCGCGCGGGTGTCTATTTTTATTACACAAACCCCTATTAAATACAAATAAATTTGCAGTTCAAGAAATCTCAATTAAAACTATTTGAAGCTAACAGAGATTTTTGCTAAAATCAAAGTTACGAGAAATATTTGTAAAACCAGAATTAGCAAATGTGAACTTAAAGAGAACTTTATTTGTCAAAATTGAACTTCGTTGGGTTGTAACGCGGAGCCGCAAGCTACAATAGTATGGATAAACTAATGGTCTTCAAAACTAATAGTAAGTACACTGCAAAGCTAGACAATTCCTAGAAATAATTGTATATGGAGAAATGTCTATAAACCTAATATAAATCTTTATATATATTGTAACACGGGACTCCGCGTTACAAACCAACGATGTTCAATTTTTTACAAATATAGTTCTCTTTAAGGTTAAATAGTCCAACTCTGGTTTTTACACAATATTTCCCTTAACAACAATCTCTGTTAGTTTCAATCAGTTTTAATTGAGATTTCTTGAACTGCAAATTTAATTTTAATTAATAGGTTTTGCAGAGTAATTGTCTTGTAACGACACAAATTAATTGCCGACATATTGCGTAAATTAAATTCAATTTTATTTACGTTTCATCAATGAGAAAAAAAGCGAAACTTGCCGTTAACCATTAGTGTGCAAGTAGACATATATTACTATGGCATGGCTATTTAAGCACGGCAAATTTACCATGCAAGTCAGTTGTCGCATTTGCCTTCTGCTTTGCGTTACGTGTGCGTGCTGTCAACCCAAGGCTCTAGGACATCTTCACACTGAAGGAACATTCTCGGCATTTGCCGGAGAACGCACGACCGGCCCTGTTAAGGGCTCGCTATCATAACAATAACTCTATATCCATAGCACCTTAACCGAGTTTGTAACGTCGTACGGTATTTAATTGAAGCCTGGGCGTTTACAGTCTATTTAATAATATTATCCAATTCCTACAATTCCATGGTGGCTATTATCACTACCTATACTTATGATTAGTCACTGACCTTTTTCCGAAGGATGAAGTGAGAAGACTAATCCGTGTTATCAGACGTTTATTGAATGTTATGTTGCAATGCATGAATCAGTTCACTGTTAAACCAAATAGACCGTGCTCCAGACGGCAACAAAATAATATATTTTCAACACAAATAAATGACTTATACAAAAATAGTCACAATAAACACAATCGGCTGAATCGTGATGAATTTATGTAAATGACTGAAAAGGTACGAGGATATAAATCCAGACTGATTAGCATTTTAGTTTAAGGTCACTGATAATTGATAAAAAGAAGCACAATAATAAATCCGATAAGTGTTTGGAATATGGTTTAAAGTCACTAATAATTGATGAATAGAAGCACAATAATAATTCCGAAAGGTGACTGTAATATGGTTTATTGTCACTGATAATTGATGGAGAGAAATCGTATAAAATTAGTCATAATAAACACCAAAAATAATTAGTCCACTGTTTGCTAGGTTTTGAGTGTATAAAACACATAAATCCAATGAACTAAAGAGTTTCGGATATAGGATTGAGAAACACCTAAAGTTTGGATCAGTAAGATCATGACTGAACTGTTTTTAGTTGTGTAAAAATGGTTAAGGCATATAGAACAAGTAAATCCAGTGTTTGAACATTGAGACACATAAATCCACTGCATGTTACCTGCGTTAAGAGAAATATTGTGTAAAAACCAGAGTTAGACTATTTGACATCGTTGGGTTGTAACGCGGAGCTGCGTGTTACAATATAATATATGCTGCTATATACACATATATGTATATATATATATATATATAATATATATATATATAATATCTATATATAAAAACCTGTATATTTAAATATAAGCAATTGTATGAGTTAAATAACTTTAATAATAAATAATATATATATATATATATATATATATATATATATATATATATATATATAATTGTTTTTTCTCTTTATTTCATATTTTAATCTATTTATTTATTTATTATAGCATTGTAATCCCGAGAGGGTGTTTTTCTGTGATATGTGTCTTAGAATTTACTTATCTTGTAGTAGTCATCCAAATTGCTTGAATTTCTTAACTCTAGATATTTGTTAATTCTTTGCTGGCTGTGAGTTCGACGAACCGGGGCACCATAATGTTGGGGACTTTTGCGGGGTTGTTTTCTAGTTCGTGAATTTTGTACCCGTCCTCCATATCAATGGTGGCTATTATTATTACCCGTGCGCCTAATCAGTCTCTGATCATTTTCGGATGGTTGATGTGAGAAGGCAAAAACATCTGGTCATACGTATATTAGATATAATGTTGCAAATAGTAATATAATTCACAGTTAGTTCAAATTGAATATATGTTGGTCAGAAATATTTAGTTCAGTGTTTTATCCTCAGGTTATTATATTAATCCATTACTCTCTGAAGTTCGGATAGTTAACCACTGTAAATCCAATGCGTAACTTCTGCAACTAAGCGAAATAAGTTCACTGAGACACAATAGTCCACCGCATGTTTTTTTCGTTTCAAGCGCGGTTCTGTTTCTTTTATAAAAACACTATTAATTACAAATAAAATTGCAGTTCAAGAAATATCGATTGAAACTGCTTGAGGACTAAAAGAGATTGTTCCTAAAATCACAGCTAAGAGAAATATTGTTTAAGGACAGAGTTAGAATATTTGACCTAAAAGAGCACAGCGTTCGTAAAAATTGACCTTCGTTGGGTTGTAACACGGAGCCGCGTGTTACGTACACCCCTCGACAATGAAAATTAGTACACCATGAAGGGGGCTAACCTTCCAGGAAGTGTTATTGCTCTGCCGTACCGTGTAATGACTGATTTTGGCTCTGACAACACTGATTCTGGTTCTTCTATATCTCGCGGCGGCGTGACGGCTTCAGTTGGCTCGGTTGTTGATGGGACGTCGGGCGTCAATCCGATGTCAGCAAGACTGTCTGGGGGTGGCGTTCTCGTTTCTTCACCGCTTGCAATTCCTGAATGCTTATAGGTGAAGGATACAGTATTGAGGCACAAAGATCTGCAGGACAGCTTAGGGAGTCTGCGACCACATTTTTTGATCCTTTAACATGAGTGACTTCATATTCATACTCGTGTATTCGTATAAGTTGCGAGTTGACACGTCGTGAATATAAATATTCTTTCTTTCCTCTCAGCATCGGAAGTAGCGGAAGATGATCAGTGTAGATCTTGAACTTTCGGCCATCCAGATAGGTATGGAAATGTAGGATCGACCGGTAGATTTCAAGTAATTCTTTTCCTAACGTATCATATCGTGTCTCCCGAGGTTGTAGTTTTTGCGAATAGAAAGCGATAGGCTGGTGTATTCCATTGATGTATTGTTGAAGTACTGCGCCTATGGCAACGTCGGATGCGTCCGTTATCAATTCAAAAGGTTGAGACCAATCCGGGGAATGTAACATGGTCGCTTTGCATAGGGCCCTTTTCGCATCCTCGTAAGCCTGCATGTCGTCCACGTTGAGCCGAATCGGTTGTGATTTCTTGACGAAACGGCTTTCTGGCACGAGATATTTGTGAAGAGGTGCCAGAATCTTGGCAAGGTAGGGTACAAATCGAGAATAGTAGTTCGTCTTGCCCAAGAATCGTCGTAATTCCCGAACGGTGGTTGGAGGCTGTAGATCTTGAATAACACAAACCTTAGTAGGTACAGGTGTCATGCCTTCTTCGGAAATTTGATGACCAAGGAATTCAATTGATTTCTGTGCAAAGACGCATTTATTGCCATGAAGTCGGAGGCAATAGTCTTCTAGACGTGTGAGCAGGATCTCAATATGTTGTATATGATCGGTCATTGAGTTGGAGAATACCAGAATGTCGTCTAGATATGGAATTACAAATGGTAGACCATCTAGTATTTCGTCCATAACGCGTTGGAATGTTTGCGAGGCATTTTTGAGACCGAATGGCATATAGTGATATTCGTGCGTGCCACCTCCGGTGAATCTGAGTGCAGTATATGCTACTGAGTCTTTGTCCATCGGTACTTGATAGTATGCTTTTACTAAGTCAAGTTTCGAATACACAGCATGACCGATAGCAGATCGGAGTAAGTCGGCCGGATTTGGCAGGATGTACGAATCAGACTGTGTGCAAGAGTTGAGAATACGATAATCCCCGCACACTCTGAATGTCTCTGGTTCACTCTTTGGTACTACTACCACAGGCGACGCAAAAGATGAGCTGGATCATGTACAGATGCCTTGTTGACGTAGCGTGGCGAATTCCTGCTCGGCAGCCTTATGTTTGTGTGGTGCCAATGGACGTGCTCGTGGAGGATGAGGAAGTGTTTTCGGCAGGACGATACGGTGGGCTGTGATAGCCCGCTTCCTCTTGAGGTCGGGCATGAAGGAAATAGGTTTGAAAATTTATTCATGACGTTTCAGAACCTCGTCCAGTTGTGGTACATGAGGAACTGAAGGAATAAGCTGTATGAATGAGACTGCTTCTGCGCGAGTCGTATGTTTTAACGCTGATGTAAGCAACTGATTGTCTGCAGTGCGTATCTCTCGTGTTCTTGGACGATTGGTCAGGTCGAATTTTTCGAGAAAATCACGTCCAATGATGTTTCGCGTCGTTTTTGCGATGATGAACGGATAATTGAAACATCTATTTAAACTGGAGAACGAGATAGTGTGTACTCGTACCCCAAACGTCGCTATGTTGGAACCATTGGCGCATGTCAGACTGCTGGTGTCGACTAGGTGGGTGGGTTCGAAATAATTGTAGCGTAGTAAGCTCACATCTGATACAGTGTCTATGAGAAATAATTCGCCAGATGTTGCGTCACGGATGAGAAAAGATGTTGATAGTGGCAACTGACGATGAGACTGGTTGCTGGCATTTGGGCGTTTGAAGCATGACTTGACTGGAGCCGTCGTTGTAAATACAATAGTTTGATTGCGCTCTACTGCGAAAGCAACGTGCTTCGAGCCATCAGACGTGGAGCGGCCAACAATCTTGGGGTGATCAGCCTCTACTGCCGCCGCGGAGGCTGACCCCACCAGTTTTCCGAGCCTTCCATGGGCGGATCCTCCTGAATTGTTGAGGGTGACCGCGCCCACCTGAACGTCGCGTCTGTGCGCGGGAAAGTGCAGCCGTTTCCGAGGCAGTAACGTGTGGAGTGGCTATAGCTGCGATGATTCGGACACCACTCCGCTGGTAACTGTGGCACTGTGGTTCGGTCTCTCGACGTCGACCTCCTGGCGCTATTCCGGGTCGGTGGATGACGGTGGTCACGCCTGCTTTGGTCGCGTCTGTTTTGGATGGCATCGACTGAGGCCAAATTTGGCCTTATGGTAAGGTTCTCGAGTAGGCTGATGAGGCGTTCATTCGTGACATTTGTTCCGGCTGATGATGTGGTGGGTTGTGATTCGAACATTCTTTGGGTGATGTGGACTTTCTCTTGGGCCGGTAGGCTGTGGTGGTGTTTCTTCCACCACTTGTCTAGACGTGCCGGCAGAACGTCATCTTGTACTTCGAGGGATTCGGGCAGGTTGAATTCTAAGGCTTTGTGCTCCATTTCCCTAAATAGCTCAGAAGGCGTGCGGCTACCTAGGGACATCTGGCTCATTAATTCTGTAAGCCTGTCTTATCGATCTGGTGTCAAACGCTGCTTGACGGCGCGTTGCAGGCTCTGCCATGGCTGCGCACATGTGCCCTCAGTGTATTGATTTAGTATATATTTGAGTCCGCGTCTGAAAGACATTGGGATCGTCTCCCAAGCCCTCAGAAATATTGAGCCCTCGTCTGTTATATTGGACATCTTGGCCAGTAAGTGACATCGTCGACACACGCATCAAGGTATTCTGGATCAAATTGACATATTTTATACTGTGTCCATGTGGTGATGCGGTTTGTTGCTGGGCTCACCATCGGGCATCCTGTATTTCCTGAACTGGCCCTCATCTTAAGTGTATGAGTGTTGTCGAGAACAGATGGCAGTGTAACATCGTCCTCACCCGCCATCGTGCAGCTGTCTTCGAGCATTGTAATCCCGAGAGGGTGATTTTCTGTGATATGTGTCTTAGAATTTACTTATCTTGTAGTAGTCATCCAAATTGCTTGAATTTCTTAACTCTAGATATTTGTTAATTCTTTGCTGGCTGTGAGTTCGACGAACCGGGGCACCATAATGTTGGGGACTTTTGCGGGGTTGTTTTCTAGTTCGTGAATTTTGTACCCGTCCTCCATATCAATGGTGGCTATTATTATTACCCGTGCGCCTAATCAGTCTCTGATCATTTTCGGATGGTTGATGTGAGAAGGCAAAAACATCTGGTCATACGTATATTAGATATAATGTTGCGAATAGTAATATAATTCACAGTTAGTTCAAATTGAATATATGTTGGTCAGAAATATTTAGTTCAGTGTTTTATCCTCAGGTTATTATATTAATCCATTACTCTCTGAAGTACGGATAGTTAACCACTGTAAATCCAATGCGTAACTTCTGCAACTAAGCGAAATAAGTTCACTGAGACACAATAGTCCACCGCATGTTTTTTTCGTTTCAAGCGCGGTTCTGTTTCTTTTATAAAAACACTATTAATTACAAATAAAATTGCAGTTCAAGAAATATCGATTAAAACTGCTTGAGACTAAAAGAGATTGTTCCTAAAATCACAGCTAAGAGAAATATTGTTTAAGGACAGAGTTAGAATATTTGACCTAAAAGAGCACAGCGTTCGTAAAAATTGACCTTCGTTGGGTTGTAACACGGAGCCGCGTGTTACGTACACCCCTCGACAATGAAAATTAGTACACCATGAAGGGGGCTAACCTTCCAGGAAGTGTTATTGCTCTGCCGTACCGTGTAATGACTGATTTTGGCTCTGACAACACTGATTCTGGTTCTTCTATATCTCGCGGCGGCGTGACGGCTTCAGTTGGCTCGGTTGTTGATGGGACGTCGGGCGTCAATCCGTTGTCAGCAAGACTGTCTGGGGGTGGCGTTGTTGTTTCTTCACCGCCTGATAGGTCTACATCGCGAAAAAGCGGGTCATCTGGATCAACGTCGGCTGGGAATAATCTGTGCTTGGAGACCGCTTCAGCTTTGCCATTAATCTCCAGAATGATGTAATTCTGACGTCGATCTAACACACGATAAGGACGCGCTTCGGTTTGGCTAAAATCCTGTTATCCATATCGTTGTTGATGAAGAACCATTTGCAGCTATCAAAATCTTTGCGTTTATAGATTGGGCCATGTTGCTGACGTGTAGGACAGATCGGCCGATTCTGAGCGTTATATTGTAGAAAACTGCGAAGTGGAAACAAATGTCGGATCGTTCATCGTTAATGCAGTTTCAGAGCGTGATCGGACTAGTTCTCCAGGCAGCCGTAGACATTCGCCAAATACCATTTCAGCGGAGCTACATTTGATCGGCTCACGAGGTCTTTTACGCATTGATAGGAGTTCTTTTGGTAGAGCCGCAAGCCAATTTTCTTCTGGGCTAGCCTTGAGCGCCGCTTTCAGTTCTCGGTGTGGCCTTTTAACGAAACCATTTGCTCTTGGGTTGCGAGCCGCGGTCACGGAGTGTTTGACACCGTAGTATTGCAGTAGGGCTGCGAACTCTTCTCCGAGGAATTGTGCGTCATGATCGGTTGTCACTTCAGCTGGAGCACCGAACCGAGCGAACCAATTGAGCTCTAGAGCATAACTGACAGTTTCTTGCTTCATGTCTGGAAGTGGTATGGCCTCATACCATCGAGTGGTGCGGTCCCGTATTGACAGTAGATATCGCATGTTGTTCACGACAGATAAGGTAACCATATCAACGTGTATGTGCGTAAATCGGACTTTGGGCACTTGAATGACTTGTGGCGCTGTTTTGGTGTGTCTCGTCACTTTGCATTTCTGACATTATAGACATTGTTTTGACCACATCATGATATCTCGTCGCATGCCAGGCCAAAAATACGTTCTGGATAGAATTTCTACTAATGCTTTGCCAGATGGGCGGCTCAATGAATGGTAGACTTCGAAGATCTTGTGACGGAGTTTTTCAGGTATAAACGGCCTAGGTCCCACGTCAGTTATTTCGCGCTGCAGTAGGGTTCCGTCGTAATCAAGTGTTTTCAGTCGATTGACATCAAATGTCCGAAGTGATAGATCATCTTGCTGAGCTGCTTGCAATTCCTGAATGCTTATAGGTGAAGGATACAGTATTGAGGCACAAAGATCTGCAGGACGGCTTAGGGAGTCTGCGACCACATTTTCTGATCCTTTAACATGAGTGACTTCATATTCATACTCGTGTATTCGTATAAGTTGCGAGTTGACACGTCGTGAATATAAATATTCTTTCTTTCCTCTCAGCATCGGAAGTAGCGGAAGATGATCAGTGTAGATCTTGAACTTTCGGCCATCCAGATAGGTATGGAAATGTAGGATCGACCGGTAGATTTCAAGTAATTCTTTTCCTAACGTATCATATCGTGTCTCCCGAGGTTGTAGTTTTTGCGAATAGAAAGCGATAGGCTGGTGTATTCCATTGATGTATTGTTGAAGTACTGCGCCTATGGCAACGTCGGATGCGTCCGTTATCAATTCAAAAGGTTGAGACCAATCCGGGGAATGTAACATGGTCGCTTTGCATAGGGCCCTTTTGGCATCCTCGTAAGCCTGCATGTCGTCCACGTTGAGCTGAATCGGTTGTGATTTCTTGACGAAACGGCTTTCTGGCACGAGATATTTGTGAAGAGGTGCCAGAATCTTGGCAAGGTAGGGTACAAATCGAGAATAGTAGTTCATCTTGCCCAAGAATCGTCGTAATTCCCGAACGGTGGTTGGAGGCTGTAGATCTTGAATAACACAAACCTTAGTAGGTACAGGTGTCATGCCTTCTTCGGAAATTTGATGACCAAGGAATTCAATTGATTTCTGTGCAAAGACGCATTTATTGCCATGAAGTCGGAGGCAATAGTCTTCTAGACGTGTGAGCAGGATCTCAATATGTTGTATATGATCGGTCATTGAGTTGGAGAATACCAGGATGTCGTCTAGATATGGAATTACAAATGGTAGACCATCTAGTATTTCGTCCATAACGCGTTGGAATGTTTGCGAGGCATTTTTGAGACCGAATGGCATATAGTGATATTCGTGCGTGCCGCCTCCGGTGAATCTGAGTGCAGTATATGCTACTGAGTCTTTGTCCATCGGTACTTGATAGTATGCTTTTACTAAGTCAAGTTTCGAATACACAGCATGACCGATAGCAGATCGGAGTAGGTCGGCCGGATTTGGCAGGATGTACGAATCAGACTGTGTGCAAGAATTGAGAATACGATAATCCCCGCACACTCTGAATGTCTCTGGTTCACTCTTTGGTACTACTACCACAGGCGACGCAAAAGATGAGCTGGATCATGTACAGATGCCTTGTTGACGTAGCGTGGCGAATTCCTGCCCGGCAGCCTTATGTTTGTGTGGTGCCAATGGACGTGCTCGTGGAGGATGAGGAAGTGTTTTCGACAGGATGATACGGTGGGCTGTGATAGCCCGCTTCCTCTTGAGGTCGGGCATGAAGGAAATAGGTTTGAAAATTTCTTCATGACGTTTCAGAACCTCGTCCAGTTGTGGTACATGAGGAACTGAAGGAATAAGCTGTATGAATGAGACTGCTTCTGCGCGAGTCGTATGTTTTAACGCTGATGTAAGCAACTGATTGTCTGCAGTGCGTATCTCTCGTGTTCTTGGACGATTGGTCAGGTCGAATTTTTCGAGAAAATCACGTCCAATGATGTTTCGCGTCGTTTTTGCGATGATGAACGGATAATTGAAACATCTATTTAAACTGGAGAACGAGATAGTGTGTACTCGTACCCCAAACGTCGCTATGTTGGAACCATTGGCGCATGTCAGACTGCTGGTGTCGACTAGGTGGGTGGGTTCGAAATAATTGTAGCGTAGTAAGCTCACATCTGATACAGTGTCTATGAGAAATAATTCGCCAGATGTTGCGTCACGGATGAGAAAAGATGTTGATAGTGGCAACTGACGATGAGACTGGTTGCTGGCATTTGGGCGTTTGAAGCATGACTTGACTGGAGCCGTCGTTGTAAATACAATAGTTTGATTGCGCTCTACTGCGAAAGCAACGTGCTTCGAGCCATCAGACGTGGAGCGGCCAACAATCTTGGGGTGTTCAGCCTCTACTGCCGCCGCGGAGGCTGACCCCACCAGTTTTCCGAGCCTTCCATGGGCGGATCCTCCTGAATTGTTGAGGGTGACCGCGCCCATCTGAACGTCGCGTCTGTGCGCGGGAAAGTGCAGCCGTTTCCGAGGCAGTAACGTGTGGAGTGGCTATAGCTGCGATGATTCGGACACCACTCCACTGGTAACTGTGGCACTGTGGTTCGGTCTCTCGACGTCGACCTCCTGGCGCTATTCCGGGTCGGTGGACGACGGTGGTCACGCCTGCTCTGGTCGCGTCTGTTTTGGATGGCATCGACTGAGGCCAAATTTGGCCTTACGGTGAGGTTCTCGAGCAGGCTGATGAGGCGTTCATTCGTGACATTTGTTCCGGCTGATGATGTGGTGGGTTGTGATTCGAACATTCTTGGGGTGATGTGGACTTTCTCTTGGGCCGGTAGGCTGTGGTGGTGTTTCTTCCACCACTTGTCTAGACGTGCCGGCAGAACGTCATCTTGTACTTCGAGGGATTCGGGCAGGTTGAATTCTAAGGCTTTGTGCTCCATTTCCCTAAATAGCTCAGAAGGCGTGCGGCTACCTAGGGACATCTGGCTCATTAATTCTGTAAGCCTGTCTTCTCGATCTGGTGTCAAACGTTGCTTGACGGCGCGTTGCAGGCTCTGCCATGGCTGCGCACATGTGCCCTCAGTGTATTGATGCAGTATATATTTGAGTCCGCGTCTGAAAGACATTGGGATCGTCTCCCAAGCCCTCAGAAATATTGAGCTCTCGTCTGTTATATTAGACATCTTGGCCAGTAAGTGACATCGTCGACACACGCATCAAGGTATTCTGGATCAAATTGACATATTTTATACTGTGTCCATGTGGTGATGCGGTTTGTTGCTGGGCTCACCATCGGGCATCCTGTATTTCCTGAACTGGCCCTCATCTTAAGTGTATGAGTGTTGTCGAGAACAGATGGCAGTGTAACATCGTCCTCACCCGCCATCGTGCAGCTGTCTTCGAGCATTGTAATCCCGAGAGGGTGATTTTCTGTGATATGTGTCTTAGAATTTACTTATCTTGTAGTAGTCATCCAAATTGCTTGAATTTCTTAACTCTAGATATTTGTTAATTCTTTGCTGGCTGTGAGTTCGACGAACCGGGGCACCATAATGTTGGGGACTTTTGCGGGGTTGTTTTCTAGTTCGTGAATTTTGTACCCGTCCTCCATATCAATGGTGGCTATTATTATTACCCGTGCGCCTAATCAGTCTCTGATCATTTTCGGATGGTTGATGTGAGAAGGCAAAAACATCTGGTCGTACGTATATTAGATATAATGTTGCGAATAGTAATATAATTCACAGTTAGTTCAAATTGAATATATGTTGGTCAGAAATATTTAGTTCAGTGTTTTATCCTCAGGTTATTATATTAATCCATTACTCTCTGAAGTTCGGATAGTTAACCACGTAAATCCAATGCGTAACTTCTGCAACTAAGCGAAATAAGTTTACTGAGACACAATAGTCCACCGCGTGTTTTTTTCGTTTCGAGCAAGGTTCTGTTTCTTTTATAAAAACGCTATTAATTACAAATAAAATTGCAGTTCAAAAAATATCGATTAAAACTGCTTGAGACTAAAAGAGATTGTTCCTAAACTCACAGCTAAGAGAAATATTGTTTGAGGACAGAGTTAGAATATTTCACCTTAAAGAGCACAGCGTTCGTAAAAATTGACCTTCGTTGGGTTGTAACACGGAGCCGCGTGTTACAATAGAATAGAATAAAATAAAATTGAATATATTTATTTGGGTTAAAACCACACATGTTCCATCAAATAATAATATTGGAAAATGTACAATATAAAAAAGATATCACACCATATAAATATGTGCAATTAGTCTTACGTAGATAAGTGAATCTCACTAGTTGTACTGTACAATATATCAACATCAGAAAGTTCGGCTCTAAAGAGTAATAGATTTATCATCAAAAATAGAAAAAATTAACGTATAATTCGAGTGTAACATTTTGCAAGAAAATGAGAACCATGACTAGCAATTTATTGTATAAATTGCTGACAAACATGATGATATAATGCATAACATTTCACTTTTAATTAAACAAAACTTGGAGATAAAAATCACAAGAAGTTATGTTGCTGATAACAATTATCCTTGTCGTTTATTCAACCATGAAAATTGAAAATATCAGCATGATTTTAGATTTTTTCAAGTTCAGTAGATAAAAATTTAAAAGACATCTTAGATAGAGGCGTTTCTGTAAGCCCTTTTGGTAATTGATTTTGAATTTTGTAAGTTTTCGAAAAGGAGACTAACTTGCTCGCAACATTCCCCACCAATGTAGGAGGTATTGCCAAATGTCCAGATCTAATTCCAACTTCATGACTCTTTCTTATTGGATTCATATAGGCACCAGTCCACTGGTTCAAATGGAAAACTTTTATGCAATACCACATCCTCCGAAACCATAAATTTTGCAGTGATACAAACTGTAATCTATTGGCGTATATAGTGCAGGAGATAGGACGAATTTGTTTCAAAATTTTTCTTCGTACAGCTTCTATCTTATTGGACAAACACTTTTAATGGATTCCAAATAGCGGCAGCATATTCCAGTATCGGTCTAATCCATATTATATACATTTTAAATCTCATGTCATTCGATAAGATATTTATATTTATTAGTGTCCATCTGTTCTTGGCATTGCCTACTTTCCTTTAAATATGTCTCTCAGCAGAAGCAGTACATCAAATAGTTATGCCTAAATCCTTAATTTCTTGCATAGATTTAATCTTAAAAAACATCATTAATCACAGCACCATGAAAATAAACAAAATTAAAGTCTGTTCTGTTACCTATTTTTAAAGCTCTCGTGTTTTTACTGTTTATTCTCAGCCCTAGTGTTATCAAATATCTACTTAAATCATACAAAACTAGTGTCACATTATTTTGGAGAATTCAAACTTTTTTTGATCAATTGGAAAGATTTTTTTTCAAATCATCAGCGAATTTGCAAACTCGACTGTTAGGGATCTTAGTTTCCAAATGTGCAAATACGATTTCAAATAAAATTGCCCCCAAACTTGATCCCTGTGGAATTCCACTTGTTACTCTTTCGACTTTGATATCAAATCGTTCAATTTAATACTCATTCTTCGATTATATAAATAGTATCTAAGTAATCTAAAAATATTCGAATCAATATTCAATAAATTAATCGCATTTAAAATAGCATCAAAAGATATAGGGTCAAAAGATTTTGAGATATCTATAAATACAATTAATGCATCTAACATTTTCTCATCTTTCTTTAGAATAGAATATCTTTATTTGGATTCAAACCACACATATTCCATCAAATAATAAAATTGGAAATTGTACAATATATATTAAAATAATTATCACATCTTAATAATTGTGCAATTAATCTCATGTAGATAGGTATATCTCACTAATTGTACAATACAATATATCAATATCAGAAAGTTCGACTGAAAAGAATAATATATACATCATCAAATTAGGAACAATTAAGGTATAATTCGAGTGTAACATTATGCAAAAATTGAGAACCATGACTAGCAATTGATTGTATGTAATGTTAACTAATTTGAAGATATAATGCATAACATTTCAATTATAATAATACAAAACTTGGAAATAAAATCTGTTTCCGATAACAATTATCCTTGTGCGGGATTATTCAACCATGAGAAAGTATTATCATAATCAAAAAAATAAAAGATATCAGCAGGATTGCAGACTTTTTCAAGTTCAGTAGATAAAGTTTTAATAGACAACTTAGATGGAGGCATTTCTCTAAGCCCCTTCGGCAATTGATTATAAATTTTGTAGATTTTCGAGAAAGAGAATAACTTGCTCGCTACATTCCCCACAAAAGGAGGAGATATTGATATATGTCCAGATCTAGTTCCAATTTCATGACTCTTTCTTATCGGAGTCATATAGGCACCAGTCCACTGGTTCAGATGGAAAACTTTTATACAATAACACATCCTCTGAAACCACAGAGATTGCAATGACGCAAACTGTAATCTAGAGGCGTATATAGTGCAAGAAATAGGAATAATATGTTGTAGGGGTACTTTTCGCTCTTGCTTTCTCGTTCCTGATTTTGTACCCCTACTACTTATCAATGGTTGCTATTATTAGTACCCGAGCATTCAATCAGTCTGTTCCTTTTCAGATGGTTAATATTAGAAGGCCGAAGGAAAGTTTCAAAATTGTAATAAACACAATGTAGCACATATAAATATAAAGTGATTTATGTCTATAAAGCGAAATGTTTAGCAAATGTCTGATTGGTATATAGTCATATGATTGAAAATACATGATAATATGAACATAGTAAAATGATTTATATTTATAAAGTAAAATGTTTTATACACAAGTGGTTATTGTTACACAAATGTCTGAACAGAATTTTATTTATACCATCGACTAAAACATATGATGACATGTAAAAATCATCGTTAAAAGTTATCATTAAAATGAAGATGTAAATTGTTTAAAGACTTCAATGATAAAAAACTAACAAAGCTTTAGCTTACTACTTGTAATATTTTCAGTTCATGTCAAACTATTAATCCATTCTTCTATGTGGACACTAAATTAAGTGAAATAAATCCGCAATGACACAACAGGCCACCGCGTGATCCTCGCGGATCGCGCGCGGTTCTGTCTATTTTATAAAAACACTATTAATTACAAATAAAATTGCAGTTCAAGAAATATCGATTAAAACTACTTGAGACTAAAAGAGATTGTTCCTAAAATCACAGCTAAGAGAAATATTGTTTAAGGACAGCGTTAGAATATTTGACCTTAAAGAGCACAGCGTTTGTAAAAATTGACCTTCGTTGGGTTGTAACACGGAGCCGCGTGTTACATATGAACCCCCGACAGTGAAAATTAGTACACAATGAAGGGGGCTAACCTTACAAGAAATGTTATTGCTCTTTCATGCCGTATAACGACTGATTTTGGTTCTGTCAACACCGATACTGGCTCCTCTATTTCTCGCGTTCTTGGACGGATGGTTAGTCGATGTTCGAGAAAGTCACGTCCACATGTTTCATGTCGTGTTGTCGATGAGAACGGATATTTTTGAAACATCATTTTGAGTTGGAGAACGAGATTGTGTGTACTCGTACCCCAAACGTCGCTAGGTTGGAGCCATTCGCGCAGGTCAGACTGTTGGTGTCGACTGGGTGGGTTGGTTCGAGATAATTGTGGTGTAGTGAGCTTACATCTGATCCAGTGTCTATGACAATTCATTCGCCAGAGATTACGTCACGGATGAGAAAGTATGTTGATAGTGGCAACCGGCGATGAGATTGATTGCTGGCATTTTGGCGTTTGAAGCATGACTTAATTGGAGCCGTCGCTGTAAAGACAATAGTTTGATTGCGCTCAACCGTGAAGGCAACGTGCTTCGAGCCATCAGACGTGGAGCGGCCAACAATCTTGGGGTGCTCAGCCTCTGCTGCCGCCGAGGAGGTTGACCCCACCCGTCTTCCGAACCTTCCATGGGCGGAATCACCTGAGTTGTTGAGGGTGACCACGCCCATTTGAACGTCGTGTCTGTGCGCGGGTATGTGCAGCCGTTTCCAAGGCAATAACGTGTGTAGTGGCCTTCATTGAAAGTGCTTGAATTTCTCAAAATCTAGCTGTTTATTAATTCCTTACTGGCTTTGAGTTCGACGAACCGGGGCATCATAATGTAGGGGTACTTTTCGCTGTTGCTATCTCGTTCCTGATTTTGTACTCCTACTACTTATCAATGGTTGCTATTATTAGTACCCGAGCATTCAATCAGTCTGTTCCTTTTCAGATGGTTAATATTAGAAGGCCGAAGAAAGGTTTCATGTATATATTCCACACAATGTAGCACATATAAATATAAAGTGATTTATGTCTATAAAGCGAAATGTTTAGCACAAATGTCTGGATTGGCATATAGTCATATGATTGAAAATACATGATAATATGAACATAGTAAAATTGATTTATGTTTATAGAGAAAATGTTTTGCACACAAGTGGTTATTGTTACACAAATGTCTGAACAGAATCGTATTTATACCATCGACTAAAACATCTGATGACATGTAAAAATCATCGTTAAAAGTTATCATTAAAAATGAAGATGTAAATTGTTTAAAGACTTCAATGATAAAAAACTAACAAAGCTTTAGCTTACTACTTGCAATATTTTCAGTTCATGTCAAACTATTAATCCATTCTTCTATGTGGACACTAAATTAAGTGAAATAAATCCGCAATGACACAACAGGCCACCGCGTGATCCTCGCGGATCGCGCGCGGTTCTCTCTATTTATAAAAACACTATTAATTACAAATAAAATTGCAGTTCAATAAATATCGATTGAAACTGCTTGAGACTAAAAGAGATTGTTCCTAAAATCACAGCTAAGAGAAATATTGTTTAAGGACAGAGTTAGAATATTTGACCTTAAAGAACACAGTGTTTGTAAAAATTGACCTTCGTTGGGTTGTAACACGGAGCCGCGTGTTACAATGTTTCACAACTTTTCTTTGTACAGCTTCTATCTTATTAGACAAACCCTTTTTTAATGGATTCCAGGTAGCGACAGCATATTCTAGTACCGGTCTAATCCATATTATATACATTTGAAGTTTTATGTCATTTGATAAGATATTTCGATTTATTAGTGCCCATCTTTTCTTGGCACTGCCTACTATACTTTCAATATGTCTCTTAATTTCTTGCATAAGTTTAATCTCAAACACATCATTAATAACAGCATCATGAAAATAAACATAGTGAAAGTTTGTTCTGTTCCCTATTTTTAAAGCTTTCGTCTTTTTATTGTTTATTCTCAACCCTAGTGTAAACAAATATTTACTCAAATCATACATATCTAAAGTCACATTATTTTTGGAGAATTCGACATTCTTTAGATCAATTGGGAAGATTATTTTTAAATCATCAGCGAATTTGCAAACTCGACCGTTAAGGATCTTAGTTTCCAAATTTGCAAATACAATTTCAAATAAAATTGGCCCCAAGCTTGATCCCTGTGGAACTCCACTCGTTACTCGTTTCGATTTTGATATCAAATCGTTTACTTGAATACTCATTCGTCGATTATATAGATAGTATTTAAGTAATCTAGAAATATTCGGATCAATATTCAACAAACTAGTCGCATTCAAAATAGCATCAAAAGATATAGAGTCAAAAGCTTTTGAGATATCTATAAATACAATTAATGCATCTAACTTATTCTCGTCTAATGTAATTAAAAGTTTCCACATAGAAAGCATATAAGTAGTTGTCGATCTTTCTTTCGTAAAGCCATGTTGACATCTATCAAAGTCAGCCGGCATCATACGTTCTAAATGATCTAGTATCAATCGTTCTATTATCTTCCAAAAACGAAGGGATAATAGAGATTAGCCTATAATTATTGGCGCTTGTTGTCTTACTTACTTTTGGCAACAGTCTAGCTACTATCGTTAGAATATAGATTGGCAATTTTCCATTCTTCAAAATTCTACTTATAAAATTGCAGAGCGCATTTATAAAAGTTAAAGGTAATTGAAGTAGGTTAGCAATCGATATACCAATGTGATCTTTTTGTTTTTATTTTATTTTAACATTAATTTTATCAATGCATCACTGTTAATAACAAGTCCTGGTTCCCCTTCACCCATTAGATACATTCACTTGTCAGTATAAACTATGAATTTAATAGTGTAGAAAAGGCAATTTATCCCGTAGATCGATTTGTCCTTAATGGGATCTCATCAGGTACTGGCCAGAATTTTCCTTGGACAGGGCTCGAACCGGAGCACGTCTGTTTCGGAATCTGGTGCTCTATCTAATGAGCCACCGTACTGCACACTACACTACAAACAAATTTTCTGTTATATAATTACTTGTAGGAGGTTTTGTAGCTAATGTAAGAGGTTCTGCGAGCTAGTTGTCTATTTAGTGCGATATTGTCCTCCTACATAATATCTGGTAGCTGTTATTACGATCCGCGTTCATGATTAATCCATGGCTCTTTCCCGAAAGGTGATGTGGGAAGGCCATAGCATCAAGTCATTGTTTTAATAATCAAAATGTTATTAAGCAAAAAAAATCGTGTAAAAGTAGTCATAATATGCACAACAAATAATTGTCAAAATCAAATTCAAATTTCATACGCTGAATGAATTAAATCGCGCAAAATTGCCACTGACAAATTGCGTGCAACTTCGCAAATATATAACCACGGTGCAATTGCCATGTCACACACTTCTGCTCTGCTCGCTACGTGTGCTTGATGTCGCTCTCTGCTCTGGACTGTCTACCTAAGCCGAATTTTGGACTTGCATTTACCATGCTGTGTCATCTCGTCGCTTTGTCTTAAGTCACAGCAATCTTATTGTTGCAGCACAACTAGTCATATGCAATCGATCATCTATTCATCGGATTTCTAATTGTGCCAGCCACTACAGTGTGGCTGCATATCTTCAACAAGACAATTCTTAGTCTTTAAACAGCAACTCACATATCTGGGTTCGATAACTATACTTAATCCTTCGCATCCACTCAAGGAACTCCATCCAACCAACCGGATGACACAGAGCAAGTATCTAGAAGTACAACATTCTGTGTTTTAATTTGTGTTCAAACAGTGGAAGTAGATTTTGATAAGCACTTAGATAATATTTGCAAGTGTTACAGTCACGTGTGTATAAATATCTTTTTCTATATATATTTAAGTCCCTTTATGCATTGTTATGTCTTGTAAGTCATTTCCAAACATTTGAGAAAAATCCTTGGAAGAATCGTCATAGATAGGACAAATGCCTATAAAACCATAGATAAACACCATCGCAATTGGTATAAACAACAATCGAGACCACTGCAAATATTCGGACATAATTCTTCCAAACATTGATGCTATAATCACCAAATGTACTTCTATAATTGTTGAAATTTCCTTCATTTTTTTAAAAAATTTACCCAACGGATGTCAGTTTCCTTCCTTAGATGAGAACATTCAACAAGGCAACAGTTTCTATTCTTCCCGCGCAAATTTTTGAACGCCTACAACTGCAGTTTATGTTGACTATTTTTTCTCCACGCAGGATATGTCACATAGAAAACAAAACTGATAATGTCATTTGCAATGATTAGCTTATTAGTCTACATGACTCGGCCAAACAACCCAATGAACTTCTGCATATTCTAGATTTCAAAACTGGATAAGAATTCATCGTGGACATAGGTGCAGAAATTTTAGTTCTCAAAGGGGGGATTCCATTGCCGAGATGTCTGTAGGCGTTCTACTTGCAACAGCCACAGGGAGGCCATTCTTACTTATGCTGTTGGCATCGCACAATGAACATAGGTTTATATTGTGAATTTTCTCACAACTTCTTCGTCGCCAAGGTCTCACACAACATAATAGGCCTTGATTTCCTGTTGAAATATCGGCTCATTTTTTATCTCGCTAATTATAAGAACAATGACCCCTCCATCGGACTTAAGCAAAGTTTTTGGACATTTGCTACCGACAGTTTGGAATTACAGATCATTCAACCAACCCCAGTACATCATTCAACAGAGAAATCAACAGCTCGTCGAGAACACAAGTCGTTGTTCGATCTCAGAAAGTCAGAGCTACGTGTCTCCAACACTATGCAACATATTGTCAAAACAGTAGAACATATGGCCCTCAAAAAGCGACCACTATCCCCTGCTAAACGGAAAGCTGTCCACAAGGAGTTTTCAGAACTATTGAATGAGGGAATCGTCAGACCATCTAAAAATTCATGGGCGTCGCCACTGCACTTGTTCTCCAAATCAAACAGATCAAACAGAGCTTGTGGAGATTATCGCAAGCTAAATTCTATGACCAAATCCGTTGCATATCTTATTCAAATCATAAAAACCTTGCTTGAAAACTCAGCGGTAGCAATTAATTTTCAGTGATTGACCCCAAACAAGCCTAACATTACATCCCGGTAGCGCCAGATGGTATAGAAAAAACGGTGGTCATCACTCACTTTGGCCTTTTTGGCTACATGTACATGCTTTTTGTCTCAAGTGTGCTATTCAGACATTTCAAAGATTCATGGACAAAATACTCCATACCGCTTAATGTTTGTCATATCTCGATGACATAATGGTTTTCAGTCCAGACCAATAATCTCACGCCAATCATTTTCTAAATTTTCTCTCACACTTATCAAATCACTGACTCAAGATTAACTGTGACAAGACGCATATCGCAACTGCATTCGTGGATTTCCTAGGGCATCGTATTACGCCACAAAGTATTCAACTTTTGCCGTCGAAGACAAAGTCGTCTAAGACTTTAAATGAGCTACATAAAATTTTACGAGTTTTTAACTACTATCGCAAGTTCCTTCTCGGCCTATCAAGACAATCGAAAAAGACTTAGCAGAAACTCCATCATTTCTTGGTTGTCTGAAGATGAGAAATTACTCCGTATCGCCATTATAGGGAACTCAAAGCATTTTTAGCATTCTCGTCCATAAATGGCAATTGGGTCGATGCATTACATTTAGTCCTACTTGATATGTGTTCTGGTATACGTGAATCTATTAAAACGTCTGCGTCACAACTCTTATATTGCATGGACCTACGCCTGTCTAGTCAGCTCACAAGTTTACTACTCGCAGAGGATGACCCATTAGTCGAAGCTTCTCGCTTTTGACTTCATTACGTCGATCTAGCCAGGTTTCAACTTAAACCTGGCAACTTCAGTAACAATCCACTTTGCAATTTTCACGCTGCGGATCTCAAAATCTATCACACTGCTCTATATCGCTTCAAGTGCTATGACATATGGGTAAGAATAATAATCAGTTTATTAATTGGGTTTGATCCTTGTCCTACATTACTAATCAAGCCTCTCTGAGTGGAATTATTTTCTCAGAGAGGAAAGTAATGTAACGGCTCAGATTAATTCGCCGAGATATTGCCAAAATCATATTCAAATTTTATACAGTAGATTAAATAAAGCTAAAAAAATTGCCACTGGCCAATTGCGTGCAACTTTGCACCTATATAAGCACGGTGCAATTGCCATGCCACACACTTCTGCTCTGCTCGCTACGTGTGATTGCTGTCCGCAATTTGAACCCCTTGATCTGTGGAGGATTTTTAACTTTTTTTCTCGACTTAGGAGGGTTGCGTTTTTTATATTGTACAAACTCTTATACGAATGTCTAAACCCGCAGTAGTGATGCTAACATCAAATAAAGTCTGGAAAATGCGACTTGAACGATAACTTACTATTAATAATATACATTTCAATTTTGTAAATGATACCGTAACGGCTCAGATTAATTCGCCAACATATTGTCAAAATCAAATTCGAATTTCATACGCTGAATAAATTAAATCGCGCAAAATTGCCACTGCCAAATTGCGTGTAACTTCGCAAATATATAAGCACGGTGCAATTGCCATGCCACACACTTCTGCTCTGCTCGCTACGTGTGCTTGATGTCGCTCTCTGCTCTTGTCTGTCAACCTTAGCCGAATTCTGGACTTGCCTTTACCACGCTGTGTCATCTCATCGCTTTGTCTTAAATCCGCTAACCTTACTGTTGCTTCACAAATAGTCATACACGATCGATCATCTATTCATCGGATTTTTACGTGCGCCAGCGACCACGGTGTTGCCGCATATATTCAACAAGAAAATTCTGAGCCTTTTAACGGCAACTCACATATCCGCTTTCGATAACTATAATTAATCCGGCGCATCCACACAAAGGAACCCCAGCCAACTAACAGGGTCACACAGAGCTCGTGTCTATAAGTGCATATAGACACTACAGCATGCTTAATTTTCACGACATTTGCCGGTGAACTCATTTCAGTCTTTATTAAGGGCCACCCACAGTTAGTGTACTCAGAAAATTCCTGTCTGTTTTTCTTGTAATGTCACACGGAATTTACTTGTAGCCGGGGCATTCAGAGAACCAATACCAGAAATACTTCAGTGTATATATTGATTAGCGTAGACCGGATGCATGCAAACACACCACTGATTGCTATGAGCTTAATGTGTTTTGAGCTCTCGTTAGATAAAAGGGAAAGAGCTTCTACACAATTACATTAACTATTTAATTGCAAACTCCTGATTTTAAATAAAACTTATATATTGTAAAGAAGAAATATCGTCACATCTTTTAAATTCTATTACTGAATAAACGTGATAAATATGATTATTTTGCTTAAAGATAAAAGGTCTACATTAATAGAACACAAATATATATTTATATATATTATACATATTATACGTGAACATTTGTCGTTTACAATTTATGTAAATCGTTTTTACTGAATCCAAATTAATTCCTAAGATTAAGTTCTTCAATACATCAATTGATAATATGCAGCGAATCCGCTTCTAAGCAATATATAAGGCTTATTCAAATTCATACATTTACCTATTTTATAATTAAATATCCTAAAAGCCTTTCGTTAAATGTGATATAATTTTGAAATACAATTTCTAAGTCCAATTTGAATATGTTGTCAATTCTTTCCACCAAATTACATTTTTTCTTGATATTTGCATTTTGCATTTAAATCTTTTGCTCAAATTTGTGCTAATTACTTTACTTTTTTATCGAAACAATTATAGTATTTTTTAATTTTAGCACTCAATAACTTTAACGAGATTATATACGTGGATTTTTATATGTAAGATAAATTTTAGAGAATCATATGAATCTGCTTGCGAGTTTACCAATAATAGAGGGAGAAATCACAAGTATACCCGGTCGAGAAAACCACCATAAATATTTAAGTCACCTAAATGACACTTAAGTAGAGGCATCCTTACGAAACGGAGTTGAATCTTATGGTCATCTTTTAAGCAAAAGAACACTAAAGTAGAGCAACTTCGAAAGTGTTCGACATCATTCAGTCATTAGTACGTAGACGGATAAAGTTAAAATATTACATGCGTCAAGTCACTATATCTAGAGGACAAAATTTTAAGAAAGTTTCATTGAACAGGGGACATAAAAAAGAGGCGTGTTCACAATCTCCATTTTATCCAGGACGATATCGGTGACATTTGACAGGAAGATCAGCTATTTTGAGGGAGGCCTTTCGTGTTTCTTCCGCTTGATGAAAATACGTAAACTATCCATCCGCGCAAGAACTGCCAGCTCGCGGATACTGTCACTGTATTATGAAGAAACGCTGACCATCTTCCGTACCTAAAACGAGACCAAGATTATTGAAAAGAAGATTCAGCAAGACGACATTCCCAACATAGACATGGTGTCCCTCGCGTTCGACATTCCATGAGCTATATTGCCAATTAAAAATAGAGACCAATCTAGCATCAATGCGCACTACAGGTTATGAAAGGTCATATTTTAAAGTCGAAATAGGTAGCTAGGTCAATAGCCAGAAACTGACACAAAATGTCATTTTCAAAAGATAAAAATTACTAAAGGAAACATTTCTGGCTAGAGTCAATCAAAAATGTCGGATAGACGAGAATATGAATGAATCGTTGGTTGAAGTTGTGATTTGTAGACCGGGTGGTTTTCCTCAAGTGTCTCCATCCCTTTGGTTTATGAAAATATGCGTGCCAATCTCACGAGTAATATCAAAGACCAAGTGAAACAAATTGACACATTATTCGCCATAATTTTAAAATAATTAGCTAAAGAACTCCAACCGCTATATTTTCGTGTTAACAAGTCCTTTAAAATAAATTTTCATAGCACGCGGAAAAAGTGGTTGACAAAATGGGAGAAAAAAAATTATTAATTCGAAGATATAACACCGGTCTAGTCACGCCACCATCTGTCAATGGATTGTCGATATCTGAGACAAGGTATCAATCTCAAATATCACCCGTGGTTTTTTAAAAGCTGGAATTACCGCTGATTAACCAGGTAACTGTAATGATTATGAATTGGACGATTGCCTGAATGCGGCCACACTTGATGTCGAAATTACCCAGCTGCAAGTAGAATAGGAATAAAGTGATTTAGCAATTCCATATTTATAATTTAATATTATTCATTAATTTTGGGAATTACCATATTGTTATTAAAGCGAACAATAAATGTCTTAACGTTAATGTTCAATATACGTCTTACAATCCGGTGCGAATTATGCGTGGAATAGATCCGTTCATAGATGGTACGCCATATTGTCCATAAATATGTTACGAACGACAATTTTATCTCTATAATAGTTTGTACGACGTATAAACGAGATAAAAACGAAGCTCAGTTCAGTTCAAATTTCTTGAGTAACAACAATAAATCAAGAGTAATAATGCTTTTATCGGTAGAGTAATAGTAGATACGGTTTGATTTATGATACCAAATTTTTTTAAGCTTGCGCAAAAAACTGAATTGGGAAAGACACGACTCACATAATGAGGTTTCTAATTTAAAGTTGGTTCTAGAATAATAACTTACGATTTTTCGAACACTTTTGCTAATGTTGTTTGTAAGCTGATCGGGGATACTAGGGTTAAAAAATGATATTATTATATAGAGGCAATGGTATAGGAAGCAAAATATTCTGATAGAAAAATCTAAGACAATATTGTATGTAGCACGACAATCCAGTTTAATTTTAGCAATCTTGAGAATTTTTTTGATATAGAAAACTAATTTGCAACAAGCGTTATTTTATTATTTAACGAAAATACCAGACTACAAATTCACGACTTTGATTTGAATTTGAATAATACATAAATGAGCGACGACGTTCAATAAAATGTTTATAAATCCATGCAAAATTAATGAGGCAAGCAAATAAGAACAGAATCTTATAGACCATGCGAAAAAAATTATGTTGAAAACGATTCTACTGTATTCGGTAGATTAATATTAGATACAACTTGATTTATGGTACCAAATTTATTTGGAAGCTTGCGCAGAGAAGTAAATTGTGGAAGACATGACTTATGTAATGAGATTTCTAATTTAAATTTAGTTCTATAGTAATCACTTACAATTTTTCTTACACTCTCACAAATGTTGGTTGTAAGATGATCAGTGATTTGAGATTTAAAAAAGAAGATTACTATATTGAAGCAATGCTATAGTTAGCAAAATATTCTGATAAAAATATCTAAGACATTATTGTACGTAGCACAACAATCCAGTTTAATTTAATCAATCTAGAGAAATTTGTTTAATAGATAGATATAGTTTGTAACAAACGTGATCTTATAACTGAACAAAATACCAGACTTCAAATTCACGAATTAAATTTTAATCTGAAAAATACATAAATGAATGATGATGTAAGCTCAAATGATTAAAAGACCATGCAAAATTAATGAGACAATCAAATAAGCACATAATTCTATAGGACATGCGAAAAAATGTATGTAGATTTGAAAGCTTTGAAATAAATCAAACTTTTGAAGAAATAAACATTTAAGCGAGGAATATCCTTTATATTTGCTAAATTCAAAGTTATATATGTTTTAAAGATTTCCTAATGTAATGGACGATTCCGTGAAGTTCAAAGCTTCTTCATCGATCGTATATGTTCCCTTACGCGATCAAACTGCATGCGTTGGTCATTCTCGTTTTTGATGGTTAAAAAGAGATCTTGTTATCTGCAGACTGTACATTACACTATCTAGAATTGTTTGTTATCCGTACTTAATTTTCGTTATTAATCAGAACTTTTTCTTTCAATTCAGTTAGGATTTGCGATGTGTCAGCTTTCTTTATCATTTATAAATTCAATTAGGTATTATATCTACAGATTAAATTGAGAGAACGCATTAAAGAAAACGTAATTACTTGCGAAACCTCTCGTTCTTAAAGGTTTAGTTTAGAGAAGAAATGCAACCAATTTCAAATGAATTATTTAATATATCTTATCATAAAGGCCAATTTTGTGTAAAATTTTAATATTGGAACTAACTTTGTATAAAGTCTTCTTCAATACGACTTCAAAACCAACTTACTACATTAAATATATACCGAGCCTGTAAAGAGTAAAAAAACTATAGTTGTTCAGTTCGTACATGATACAAACACCATTGTTGCCGAATAGATACATCGTTCCAAATCTATGGTTACTGTGTCTGTACATGGCACCAACATAATGGATATCGATGCATGCTAAATTTCACCATAATTGAGTAAACCAACTACTTCTGAACACCTGTTATTCCAGAAAGTCAATACACTCTGTCATTGATCGATATCAGTTATAACTCTACGCGGTAACCATAACATCATTCAATTAAACATATATCGGTGGGACACTGATTGTTGCGAAGAACTAATACATATACTATTGTGTTTTAAGTTTTGCGCACTTAGTACCAAAATAGTTCAAATACAACCAGAAGAATAACACAAAGTCAACTTCAACGGAAAGTATAATCTCATTTGCATATTGGTTTCGTGCTTAGTGGTGACTCATAAGTAGGACCCGTTATTACGACTTATATCCAACATATACCTTGGTGGGGAAGGTGGGACAATTGGAATGTATAATCTCATATACGAATGTGTAAATCTGTAGAGGTGGATATATCTTCATAAAAAATATTCTAAAATTCGACTTCTAAGCCAACTTACTATATATAATAAGTACCGAGTCTGTAAATGTTACCAAAACTATAGTTGGTGAGTTGGTACCTGATAACAACACTATGGTTTCCGAATAGGTACATGGTACCAAATATATGGTCACTGAGTCTATTCATGGCACCAACGATATATACTAATTTTCACCAAAATTTAGAATACGAACTACTTCTAGTCTTTAACAATAATTGTTTGCGAGGGTGGTGGTACCAAAAACTTACTTCTAGTCTTTATTGATATCAGCTATCAATATTCGGGGGGTAGAAATAACATCATACGATTAAATATATAACAGTTAGATAATGTAATTAAACGGACATTGGTTGCGCGGGTGGTGATAACAATTATTATAATCAAGGTTGCGGTCTTGATATAGCTCAGTAATTAATGGGTCAGGTCTTTATATCAAGACCGCAACCTTGATTATATTAATTGATTTTAGTATACGTCATTATGCGTGCCGCAAAAAGTCTGCTGCTTACAGGGATGGATTCAATTAACAAGATTCAGCTCGTCGGTTAATGACAATACTGACACTGCATTTTCCGGCTTCAGAAAATACCGTGGTATCAGGGGGACGAAACCAACAACGCGTAGTTAAGAATGGTGCACCCAGTTAGTAATGTTCGCAGGATCCTGCATTCTGGTTTCGGATACGCAAAATATACCGATTTCTAATTTATATGATGCATGATAGAGAACTTCTTGTTCTCCAGATTTTTTCAGTGTTCACACAATAAATATGATCAAGTTGAAGCCTAATCTAGATTTTATGAATGTTATTTTACTTCAACTAAATTTAGCTCAGTGATTGGACCGACATACACCATATTCATACCAACTAAATGAGTGTTATTGTTACACTGAGGAAATAAAAGATATCTTTATCCACCTTGCATGACACAGCAGTTAAAGCGGCCCATTTTATCCTGCACGACAGACAATGTAAAATCGATTTATTATACTTCGTATTGGTTGTTCTTATATGTGAGCTATAAAAGAACACTTGGTCTCCCGTCTTTCGTGCGAAGGGATTTCATTCGGTGTTCTTTTTCTTATATAATAACTGTTAAACACGTCTGACGATCATAATCTGCCCAGGCGCCACTGGAAAGTTTTCTTCAGCAGCCGAAACACCCTTCAAGTCTGGCAAACATGCCCTCAAACACAAAGTGTTACTGAGTAGTTAAACAGAACTTAAATCTTCACATGAAACTGGATATTTACTGTATCCCATTAGACCCGACAAAATTAACGCTCCCATTAACAAGCTGACTAACCACAACGCGCCGGTCGTGAGGCCGGAAATTCTATGGCTATACATCATCATTGATGTGATAATTATTCGTTGATAACAGACTAGAAACATCAATTTGTTGATTGGTATTAGTAAATGTATTTGCGGCGAATGAAGTCAATAATCCGTCCATCCAGAATTGAGATCATAGATCTACAATGAGAAGAGCCTAGCATCGCATTGATCATTGTTGTTACATGTTGAATGATGATCTTTGTAATGACGGCCAAAGTGGATGGCTAATCACGATAGTCAAGCTGAGGTGAGCCGTGGTTTAGATTTAGCTGCTCTATACTGCGTATCAACATTATCTGTCGAGGGGATACGTGTTGCAGTGCAGATAGACAGAATTGATTGCCTGAGTAAATCAGTGTATAGTCGAGTAAATGCATGCCGGAATGACTGCCTGGTTATAGTCATTGATACGACAATTATTCGTTGATAACAGACTAGAAGCATCAATTTGTTGGTTGGTATACTTCGTATCTACATTATCTGTCGTGGGGAAACGTGCAGCAGTGCAAATAGACGGAATTGATTGCCTGAGAAAATCAGTGTATAGCCGTGTAAATGCATACCGGACTGACTACCTGGTTATAACCATCATAGTTGTATTTAGTTATGTTTTTTTTTATTTCAACTTATGATTGTATATGATTTTATGAACACTTGTTGTGAATATACAGCATTAGATACAATTAGGATATATTTTCTGTTAAACTTATGAGTAAAAGTATAGTTTTGTGCGTTGATTTAGAGCACCCACACTATAAACGCTATAAATTGTTAAATAATGTAATCCCATTTTAGCTTTGGACTAAATGTATCTATAGTGTGTACTCTAATTTTATTCATCAACCGAGTATTTATATCACACAGATGGACAAAATGGCCTACAAAAAAAAGAATGTTGAGTAGATACTATTTAATTTGTTTTATACGTAAACTGTTGGCTTACATTTAAAAGTTGTATTTGTGTGCTTTTATATGACTACACCGTTTGAGAAGTACTTTGTGAATAATTATATGATGCGGCCATATAAGTCTAAAATCTTTAATCATATTTTCATTCTGAATCGCATTATGAAATCTATTTGTTTATCTTGACTTCTGCCTGCGAACTGGAGCGGTTGTTCTAGCCAGATTGCGTTATTTCTTGAAACGACAGACAAGAATAGGCTCGCAGTACAGATGTAACACAATGAGAGCGAGTCGGATATGGGAAAATGGAGCAAATTTTAATTGTTTATTAGGCGTTGGCCATTATATACAGCGTTACTTCGCTCAATTGTTCGTTCCAATTTTCACATACAAAAATAGGCCAATCATCATCATCATCATCATGTCCAGCCATACAAAAGTCAAAAGTGACTAATCTTTCACTGCCATATGACCATAAGGAGTGAAAAAAAAGAATATAAAAGAATTTAGACAAAATATTAGTGAGATTTACGAGAGAGATCGGCAGAGAGTGAAGGAATACCTTGCTACTATGAGTAAATTTATCAGGATAGCTCACAGACATGAGGCGAACTAAACCTCTCCACAACACCATTATAGCCAGGTTAGCATTCGAGCAAAGCGACATCAGCAATACAGCTTCCTTGCGGATTTCACTATATCACGTCATAAACAAACGAAACCTCGCAGCTAACTTTGTCCTACTAAGAAAAGGAAATTACGAAGATGAATCTACTACACATCTGCAACAAGATCGCCCCTGAGTTCGATTTGATGCCACATCAATAAGGGTTTCTAACCAAGAACTATGATGCACACGACCCCATCCTGGCATCGGCCAAGGTCGGGGCCAAAGCAATACACACCACTAGACCGTCTCTATTCCTACATAGTTGACCATTGAAAATTAATTGAATATCTGAATAATGCAAATAAAGAAAGCTTCACTTAGTTATAAATTCGGAAAATTATCCATGATACTCTGACACGCAAACTTAATTTATTCATTTGCAGAGGCATTATAAAAAATGGCTAAATATCAATCGAACACAACCAGTGATTTGTAACGTTCAAATTGCCTACCTTCTAAAAAATTCAAACGATTCTTTCGAGCTGTACTCAAATAATCGATTTCTTACAGACTACAATAGGTAAGTCATTCATTTAGCGAATACATGCGTTGGCATATTTATCATTGAAACAATAGGTCCTAAAGGAATAAAAGATTTATGCGTCTTCTGTAACGCATAAAAGCCAGGTTTCTATGTTCCAACTGACTAATGTTGTTTGTATTCGGCATGTGTGATGTTTCCTTTTTGTAACAATATTGGTGTAAATGACCCTCTCAGTTTTTATTAATACATTTTCGTAATTTGCCAATCACCTTCCATGGTACTAACTTAACGCTTAACAGTCTCTAATGAATATAGGCGATCTAACGTTATATTAATTAACACTAGTAACTGAGTATACGTATATTTGATGCAAAAACTATAATACCTTGTTGAAAACTCTCTGGGAGGGTCAATATCGTCGCGTACTCGTTGGAGTGCATAAATACGAGGCAAAGAAACAACCGTCAATCTAAAGGTTAGTAGCTACTGGGCATCTCTGTTACGACGGAATAATGCTTAAAAAGCCGTGCGTATGTGCCCAAGTTCCACTTTAAACAGGAGAAAGTTGATTGGCGGCGTTTACCCTTATGATGGTTATCCCAGTGTGATAGTCACCCATTCCCGGCAGATGAACTGCACAAGCTTCAGGAGACCAGAATTGCATTCAAAACTACACAATGTCTCATTCGAAACCAATTCATATAAAAAGATTATTCTCCAATTCCAATACGATAGTAATTCAGCTTGTTGTTGTTGCAAGAAAGCTATCCAGTTTTGCAGCATTAATCAACAATGAACTAAGCACTTGTTTAACCTATGCTAGATTCCGTGTACGCAACCTGGTTCTCGAAATCAAAATCGTCTATATGCCAACCCTCAATCATTCGGCTTATTCAAATTATAATTCCAGCGAAAAGCTGTCAGATTTTCTGTCCACATGTAACCGTAAGCAAAACAAATTTGAATGAAACTATACTGCATCAGCTGTCGCACAGAATAAAAAAAGAATCGCCTTATCTGCTGAGTCGTGAAATGTGGATAAGCAAAATCATGCCACTGCAGACATCTCATCTATAAATATGGCAAATTTAGATACAATCACTTTGCCAAATGTCGAAATACAAAATATAGAAATATTTAAGGTAAACTATCATGTATTAAATCGTCTCATGGATGTCAGGTCAGCGCAAGTACATTGGAAAAATTAAAACTCGATAAACGTTGTACATCCAAAACTAGAATGTACGATCGTACGAATATTACAGAACTGGGTGCAATATCTTATCCATGCATTTTAAGCGTCGAACCTCTGTTGCCACGCAATTTGCTCTGGTCGGACACTGAAGAGTCAGTATCGACATTAACTACTGATTTGAAGCTTTTTTATTGAATGAACCTCTGTAAACAACCAAAAATTTGCGGCACGCTAATGCCGAGACACCATAGTCAACGTTGTCTTTTCGTTATGTACGCATATACTCCACCAATCGCAGAATAGATCATAGCAAGGAAGCTTTCTACTATAAACTAAGTATTCTAATTAACAGAGCAAAAAAAATTAGTATTATCCTTGTTATAAATGACATGGTAGGGCGCATGAGAGAGGCAGAACTTCATGGTGTCCTATGAACATTAATCTCAATGTGCAAAGATAATGGAAAACGACCGTGTGATACCTTCGCTGAACATATATTCTACGTGAGTAGTACAAGCTTCACACACAGTATATGGCGTTGTGCCACATGGCATTCACCAGCCATCGAACATAATTTGACAAAAAAGATAAGGTAGCAATGAGTTCTAGATGGTGTTAATGCATCCAGGACTGCCGCTATTTTTGGAAAACGTCGACTCGAGACATGCACTCATTCCTTATAAATTTACACTTACATTCTCCAGGAAAGTAAAAGAGAAAAAATCTCAACAATATAATATAAGAAAACTTCAAATTTCGTTGTTCTGCCAAACATGATTTTCTAAGTTGGTCTTGATGGTGAAAATTAATCTTAATGTGTATGATGATAAGATCCTTTATGCAATATGCAGATACCACTGTATATGGCATTTTATGCTACGAAAAATCAGTCGTTGAGTTTGTGGACATTCTCGAGCCTAGGCGCCATATTCCGTGTAGCTCGGCCTATAATAAAACTCTTTGAGTTATAAAACGCCAACTGAAGTCGATCTTTAATTCTTTTGGGCCATAAAGGCTGAAGATATTGAAGAAACGTTCGCATCATGTAACAGTCGCTGTTTATTTCAACTTATTCGAGAAAATTTAACGTTAACAAAGCAAAAAGTGATTGAAAAAATAAAATAACGGTTAAATGTGCTGTCTTGATAGGTGGGCTGAACACTTAGAGGAAAACATTGCTTAGGCACCTGCATTAGTGCAGAACCATAAAAGTATGCTTGTATGAACTATGTTTAAAGCTTATCTTGAACAATTATCATGGCTAGAATTATGGAAAAATCTTATCTATAAAACATCGAAAATCTGCAGGTCCGACTGATCTACTTCAGACCTTATTTAATGATGCAGTCGCCATAATTATTACGATGTTGACCAATCTTTTCCATACTATATGGAATGAGGACACCGTGCCGGTTTTTAGAGCGATTCGATCTTTATTCCTATCGCGACAGCCATCGTTATCTAAGCCCGACTTAAATCGTAAATAGGTTATTTGTTTAAATTACACTATAGCGACAAATATTTCGCTTTCCCACAAAAGCTCACTTTCTAGACTTCAAGGGTCTAACGATTTTTCTCACAATTTAACTACTAGCAATTTCTCTCTAGGATGTCCAATTTTACTTTCTGTTTAGATTTATAATATAAGTCATTATGAGAAATGCTCTTCTATACGTTCAATGTGCAGTTGTCCAAGTTCGTTTCGGCGGTAGATTAGTCTATTTTGGCTATACAGATGATTTTGAATAATTATTGAACAACCGTGATTCCGCTCAGACCACCTTGAAGAGAGTAGCTACTGTCGTTACGTTTTTTGGTAAAAATTCAAATTCTGTAAATGTGTTACGTGTTTTCAGAATCACTGATCACTCACTTCAACACTATGGCTAAAAGTTCAAGACCTGGACGTAGTTGACAGGTTTAGATGTAATTCGACAGCTGAATTAACAATTCACGCAATGAGTGATGAAGTGAATATGCGAATCACGAAAGCTAGAATAGCTTTTATCAAACTTCACCATCAATATGGAAGCACATGTAGCTCGCTTTGCCTTGAAGTTCGCGAGTACATTGCTTTCGTTGTACAGTTTGTTATACGCAATTGAAGCTTTATCATTTAAAAGAATTCGACCACTTTTGTTTGAGAAACAACACACATTGGTTATCCAAATCGAATAAACAATGCTGACATCCATAGGCGTAATGTTAGATCGGCAAATAAGTGCACTTCGTTAGACAAACAATTAGGGTTTTATGAACTGCGCTGGTTCGGTGACGTTTATTCAGTAAAGCATTTTCTCTCAGCCAGTGCCAGAGTGGCTTAAGAAAGGTGTATAGATTTGATATTACAGAAACACATAAAATCTATCTGTCAAATAGTGTATGACACAACCTGTTCCTATATAAGAAATGTGCTCACGTGCGCATCATAATTCTGTTGAAAGCCCGCTCGACATAGCATCAAATAAGGATCAGCGGCGATCTAGTTGCAGATTTCTAATAGAATCATTTTCTTAAAAATATCTTCTTGGTTGTGTAAAATTGACTGCGATATTAAGTTTTATTTACGAAGTGATACATAGAAAATAGAATGAAACTCGTTTTTCTTATGGCCTTTATGCCCTAAAGCTGAATTGACCATATTTAGACATGCGCAAGCTGGTATTCTCATTTAGAGAGAATTATATATTAATATCAAATTATTTAGGAGACTAGGACGGCGAATAGATAAATATCAATCGAGGGATAAGCCTAAAACAGTAATGTATGTTTATCATAAAGTTAGATTTGTTTCTGATTTGTATCATTATTAATTCTTACAATAATTTTTCTATGTGCAAGTATGTATTAGGTTTTGCGAACCTAGTAACAAATTAGTTCAGTTGTGACCAGAAGGATAAACCAAAGGCAGCATGAACGGAAAGTATAATCTCATGCACATTCGTTTCGTGCTTACTGGCGACTCATCAGTAGGAGCCGGTATTACGCCCTTTAACCACTATATATTTGGTAGAAGAATGTGGAATAATAGGACGGTACAATCTCCTAGACGAATGTGAAAACCTGTAATAGTGAAGCTAACATAATCTAAAGTCAACGACAATACGACTTCAATGCTAACTCACACTATATAATATATATACCGAGTCTGTAAAGGATACTAACACTATGTCTATTGTGTTAGTAACTGATACCTTTTTTGAAATCGATGAGTACCGGATACTAACACTATGGTTTCCGAGTCGGTACATGATACCAACCTGATGGATATAAATTTATGCTAAAGTTCACCCAAATTGAGAATTACAACAATTTCCGAACACCTGTTACTCCAGTTAAACCATACACTCTGGCCTTCATCGATATCAGTTATCACATTTCGCGGTAAGCATGACATCATTCAATTCAATATATTACAGTTAAATACTGTTTGTTGCGAAGAACTAATATATATGCAAGTATGTATTAGGTTTTGCGAACCTAGTAACAAATTAGTTCAGTTGTGACCAGAAGGATAAACCAAAGGCAGCATGAACGGAAAGTATAATCTCATGCACATTCGTTTCGTGCTTACTGGCGACTCATCAGTAGGAGCCGGTATTACGCCCTTTAACCACTATATATTTGGTAGAAGAATGTGGAATAATAGGACGGTACAATCTCCTAGACGAATGTGAAAACCTGTAATAGTGAAGCTAACATAATCTAAAGTCAACGACAATGCGACTTCAATGCTAACTCACACTATATAATATATATACCGAGTCTGTAAAGGATACTAACACTATGGCTATTGTGTTAGTAACTGATACCTTTTTTGAAATCGATGAGTACCGGATACTAACACTATGGTTTCCGAGTCGGTACATGATACCAACCTGATGGATATAAATTTATGCTAAAGTTCACCCAAATTGAGCATGCAAAGCTACTGATGAGTCGCCAGTAAGCACGAAACGAATGTGCATGAGATTATACTTTCCGTTCATGCTGCCTTTGGTTTATCCTTCTGGTCACAACTGAACTAATTTGTTACTAGGTTCGCAAAACCTAATACATACTGCATATATATTAGTTCTTCGCAACAAACAGTATTTAACTGTAATATATTGAATTGAATGATGTCATGCTTACCGCAGAAATGTGATAACTGATATCGATGAAGGCCAGAGTGTATGGTTTAACTGGAGTAACAGGTGTTCGGAAATTGTTGTAATTCTCAATTTGGGTGAACTTTAGCATAAATTTATATCCATCAGGTTGGTATCATGTACCGACTCGGAAACCATAGTGTTAGTATCCGGTACTCATCGATTTCAAAAAGGTATCAGTTACTAACACAATGGCCATAGTGTTAGTATCCTTTACAGACTCGGTATATATATTATATAGTGTGAGTTAGCATTGAAGTCGTATTGTCGTTGACTTTAGATTATGTTAGCTTCACTATTACAGGTTTTCACATTCGTCTAGGAGATTGTACCGTCCTATTATTCCACATTCTTCTACCAAATATATAGTGGTTAAAGGGCGTAATACCGGCTCCTACTGATGAGTCGCCAGTAAGCACGAAACGAATGTGCATGAGATTATACTTTCCGTTCATGCTGCCTTTGGTTTATCCTTCTGGTCACAACTGAACTAATTTGTTACTAGGTTCGCAAAACCTAATACATACTTGCATATATATTAGTTCTTCGCAACAAACAGTATTTAACTGTTAATAATTTTTCTATTTCAATAAAAATGTACGATACTCTCACTAAATGAAAATTCTTTTTAATAAAGTATCACATATATCACACACTCTAATTCAACTTTACTCTTACACGTCGTACCTAATCTTGAAAACTTTTCTTTCAATTTTTGCAAATTTATACTACCATAATTCTCACAATTTAATTACTGTGCCTTAGAATTTAATTATTTCAATTAACTTAACCCCAACCCCCAATTATCTAACACGCCCAGCAATTATTTAATAAACCGGAAAAATGTGTCATACACAGTTGGCTCACCGGAATTATAAATAAATGCTGCCTATTTCAAGATTTTTTGGTAGGCCAAGGTTAATGATAGTGTTCCGACTAAGATTGTTCAATTACTTGAAGCCTGTTATAATGACTCATCGACCCGTATTTTAACTAGAAAGAAAATGTCTAAATATTTTGCGATTGGGTCCGAAATTCGACAAAAATATTTCATTCCGCCTAGTTTACCTTTAGTTTAATACACAGTCTTTGTTCGGAGCACTTTATCATTTCCTTAAGTGGTTATCGGTGATTGTGTGCAACTCGCCGACTACGAATACGCTGAAGATGTTGTTCTGATGGCGGAAAAGAAAGACTACTTCTAGACAACTATTAGTTACGCTCAAGAAGTGTTCATCAAGTTCTGTCTGAGACTAGGCGCTCAAACATTGTTACTATTGAAAATTTCGATCCGACACTCAATATCCCGATTAACGTCACTATACTGCCAGTCTTTAACAGATCGATGCTAACAAATCTTGACTCGCTCGTCCATTTTAATAAACATCGAATCCAGGTGGTTAACACATGTATTTAGTTGTTCCTTATATATGTTGCGGAGTCTAGAGATGACAGGCTATAGCTGCTGACGCCTGCACAGCTTGGTAAGTTCATTATTAAAGCTGGGTACAGTACTACCATCAAATGATAACTAGTCACGTATTATTTGCATGAGCGGCCAATTTTCATTAAACGACTTACAAACGTTTGTGCGGCCCTCGTTTCCAGCTGCTACCATCGCAACACAACGTTTACTATCCAGTTGCAGTGAGTATTACACGTAGTGTTGCTGACTTTAGACCGACGGTTGCAATTAGATTACAGAACGGTACGCGTTGTTCACCTGGAAACGAGGATGACAGAAAGCCTTATAAATGATATAGTGAAAACCCATGTCAGCAATACATGGTAAATCAAAATCTTCATAAATTGATTTATTATTAGGTAAATTTCGGGGTCAATGCCAGCTGAGCGTCAGGAGGCGTTAATCAGAAGCAAAACTTACGAAGTAACTAATTTTACTAGGCCATTATTTGAATATCTATTACCATAGAGACTTGCTATGAAATGCCTATGTCGATGGTTCGATAAGTGTTAGAAACCGTTGATGTATCTTTGGTGGATTACCGGAATCTTAGAAAGGGTAAACCAACAATCTCCTTGTCAGATAACATTGTCCGCGATATCGGTCATTTTTCATCATAATCAGGGCGAAATGGATCGATTCTAATTGAAGATACCTATTTAAACACAAATAATAGAAATCCCATAGAAATCTACACAAGATAAAACCTAGGACATGTCATCTTCAAAGTAAGGAAACATCGACAGTAAAGGTGTATTGAGGTTATTACTGCATCGATTCATAAAAAAGGCCAAAAATCGCAAGTAACTCTACTAACAAAAGACGAGACTTTCATGAAGAAAATGACTACCAAGATTCTGCAACAAACTCGCTACTAAGCAGGATAAGATAACATGACGCTTAGGATTTCCAACTAAGAACTATGATGAGAACGTGGACTCTATCCTGATAGATGAACTAGTACTAAACTGACAAATTTTACTGCTGTTAACTTCAGTAACATATAAAATTAAAAATTTGTCCAATCATAATCTGACAATGGATAAAAGAACGGTGCTTGCTGGTGGTTAGAAATGCAAGCCTACATAAAACGTGCTTACCTAACGAGGAACCTTCATTGACGTACCAAAAAACGTCTTTAGGTGTTATCGTTAATCATTTGTTGCTGATAACCTATATGCACTTTGCACCTAAGACAATGGCGAAAAAATGCTTGTTAACATCCACGATTTACTGTAGTAAACTATGCCTCGTTAGAGTATTAAAATAGCTCTAGGAATTTCAATAACAAGAATTGCCTTTGCCAAAAACAACTTTACTACAAAACGAGTATGCCGCGATATTTATAAAGGCAAACTTTTGGCATAAACAACATTAAAAATGCAGTGAAGCAATAACTAACCAAGAAATAAGCACATCGCAATCGCACAGTGCAATGTTGTTTATTTATGAGCACGTTGTAGTTGCCTAGTGCTCAACTTGGGTCGAATTGACCGATCTGAAAAAAATCAATTCTCAGGACATTTTAGATTAAACACAGCTAGAAAAATGAAGGAAGTTCCGCAATGTATAAATACGTCTTTCTAAAAATCACACCCTTAAACACGCGGATTTCAATGTCTTCAAAGCAATAAACAAAAGGATTTAGACACAGCAGAAGTCAGCTGTAACCTTAACATAATGCTATATAAAGAAACAGTTTTACAAGAAGTTAGTAGAAACTTGGTGAAGTGCGTAGGTGCACGCATGCCTCTTCGTATGAATTACCCTCTTCTTTTCTTGTTGTATAATTCATGGACTTAATCCTGTTAACTTTTCAAAACTAACCGTTTTAGATTCGAGTTGAGTTCTGGTGAAAAACGGCCTCTGTAACCGTGCTGTATAGGTCTGCTTTATAATAGTTACTTCAATAGAAAATATTTGTCCATTTAAATGCCTAGGTTAAAATAAGCTTCGTCTGTTACCTGATACTGTTTTTCATCTCTTCAGACATTTCAGTTCTGAATTATTCACAGCTGATTTTCAGACTGAATTAAAATTGGTATACTATAGTTCTACAAGTATTCTTAGAAACCAATCTACCATGAATTTGGCGCCTAGATTCTGAAATCCTCACAAATTTCTGAGAGACACACGGCAGCCTAAGCTGTTGCTCATGAAATTCCCGTATTTTGCATAGCGTGACTTAGCTTCTGGCATATTTTAAGATGACTGCTTGAGTTTGATAACGTTTCTTTGAGGCTTAATCTGATTTAATATTCTGATAAAGCTGTGGTGGTTGAAATCATTGTCTGAGTCAACACGTGTCTCATAAAACAATGTCCTTAATATAACGATTCCATAAATAACTAAATTCTAAATTATTAATATCAGTCGAAAGTCGTATGAGCGTTGGCGAACGCCAAATTGCATTGCAAAATTTTTAATTGCCCATGAATAATTATTTTATTTGTTATATCGGAAAGGATATCAAATGCGTCACAAGCAAATTTATTACTTTCTGTTTTTTTAAGAAATTCACTTTCGTATAGGTACATTTTGGCAATCACTGAGACGGTGAGCATTCAAACTGCTTTAATATATATCATTTTGATATATATGGATAACAGCATTAAGTATGAGGGTGCAAAGCAATTTGCCGAAAGACAGGAAAGTTAGCCTAATGAAATGTGCTAAAATGTAGGAGAAATTTAGTTGTTAGAAATTTGGTGATCATTCTAGTAATATCAGAAATACGAATCCGGTATTACAGCTCTCCAAAGGTAGTAACTGAAGAGACTTCAATAAAGATGGCGACCACGCCAGGATCAAATAGATGGGAAGTTCCACAGAATATTGAAGACCGCAGCAGTCGCAATAATATTCGTAGCAACACAAGTCTAACTACGTACAGACCAGACAACCACACTGAGTGGGTTGATGACGCATAAAATATTCTTCAAAATAAGGATTACCGACTCAAATGAACTGTTTTCTTTGGCCTGATGGGCATTTTCAGAAAAACTTAAGAGGAACTTGACTAGATTCAGCAGACACATCATGGACAATAAACCATATGACTCATTTGAGTTTTCATGGAAGAGCTTCAAAAGAGGTATCAACCCGAATGAACTGAGCAAATAACTGACGTACTACGTCTGAAGAAGATGGGAAACCAATTTCCAACTGAATCTGACAGATTATATTCCAAAGCTATTGGGCTTGATATCTCTCAAGTTGTCAATAATATATTTGTAGCAGAATTTCCTGCAAGATTAACAGCTACTTTTGATGTATATGATGCACTAGAATTATAGTGGTCAACGAAGCTCAAAGAGTTAGATAAAATGTACCGACATTAGGAAGCATAGGTGTGTGCCCTAACAACAGACTCATACCAAGAAATCGAACTCCGACTAATCTCAAAAAGGTTCTTGGTCATAGAGAAAGAATTTAGTACTCTTTCTGTTGATTGAAGCACAGGTAGGTCACATACTCGTGGTCAACGGGCGAATTCCAAGCGCCGGGGAGGTGAATCGCTTGATGGTGATCCACGACCACGCAAGTGATGCATCTCGCATTGTAAGTATATCGAGCTTTAACGATGTCATAGTAATGAATGCGTCTTTCTGCGTTTGAGTCGTTCTCGATGGCTTCAAGTAGTGCTTATCATAGATATCCTGAAATCATTGAAGTGAGGCTCGAAAGCTTTGGTGGAAGATATCTACTCTGGTGCAGTCAGTAAGTTTTGAAGATCTCAAAGAGATGTCTGGGTATAACAGCAACATGTTCGTCCTTGCTGACGAACTAGGCAGTTTTAAATGTGTAATGCACACGGGTGCCAAGGGGTGCGCAGTTTGATCCGATAGAATGGCAATAGATTGCCTCACATTTGAATATCAACTATGGATCACCAACGGCAATTCAATTAATAAAAATTGCGTCAAGGAATTGTCACTGACATTTGGGCAGAAATCGTCGTCGGTGTGGAATTTTATGGTCGCTGACATAAAAGACAACATCATTGGGATAAACATTTTGATCCATTTCAATCAGTCGCGTATATTTGGATTGAGACCTCAATGGACAGATCAGTTCACCTACTGAGACCTGTAGTCGCGGATGACCAAGCGGAGATTATCAAAAAACACCTAGCAGAGTTTCTACCGTTTAGCGCTATGCTGAATGGGCTTACGACAGGAATAGTACAGCAAACCGAGTTGCTTGCATCATTAGCCTGTTCACTTGAAGCTCAACCGTTAGCGCGGAATAAGAAATAATTCGCTATTGAAGATTTGTAACGATTAGAGGAAGATATTTGTATGCGATAACGAAAAAGTGACTTATTCTCTAAAGAACCGGAGTACTTTGCTCAGAGTATGAGGTTTAAACTACTTTAGATGCGCACAAAGTGTACTATCAAATAACTGTGCAGACAGTCTACACAATTTACCAAAGTCCGATATCCTGTGGGTGGATCGCACGAGTTCGGATCCATGCCATTTGGATTGTAAAATACAACTTGCATCGCGTGTACCGTTGTAATTAAGGTACAAAATAATTAAACAGCCGCAAGAATTTGGTCATTCTTCCATTAAGACAACTATCATGTTGGTCACTGATAGATATGTATGGTCAAAGATGTCGAAAAACATAAGGACTCGGGTAAGGATATCTGCCCAGTGTCGAACTTGTAAAATTTAACGACATACTAACAGCGAAGTTAAAACAATTGTCATACCAGCGGGTTGTTTTATGCATGTATACATCGATATTGTACAAATGCCAGAAATGTGCGACCTGAGATATCTTCGGACGACTGTTGACCGCGTCAGTCGTCAGCTTGAAGTTGTAATCTTAAGGAATATGACAGCTCAAGAAGTTCTATTTATGTTCTTGCATAATTGGGTGTCACGATATGGTGCACCGGTATTGGAAGCTAGCGATCGTCGTAATCAGCTTTTCCTGAACTATTTCTCAGATCATTGAACGCCATGAGGATTGAAGTGAGATAAACAAGTGCATAAAATCTCAGAGTTAATGACATGATTCAGAAGCTGTACAAGGAATTGAAGATAATATTACGATTCACTAGAGGATCTAATTGAATATAAGATTTTCCTATGGTTTTGCTTGCAATGCGAAACGGGTACAGAGCACAGTCAGGAAAATCCACAGCAGAGCGTGTCTATGAAAAGCCATTAAGGTTACCTAGATATATTTTATTAGATGTTCCAAGTTGTTTCGGTTGGACCAATAGCTTATTAGATTGAATTGTAGGTTTGCTATGGGACAGAATTTGTCAAGGTCAAAATGCTGTGTCTTCAGATTTAAAGCTAGCGTCATATTTATACATAACCAACGCGAAGAGACTAAGTTGTCCAACTCAGTTTTATAAGGAACCATTCAAATTCAATCTTATGACTGATAAAAAGGCATTCATAGAAGTAAATGTCACAAAAAGAAATAGTAGCACTGGATCGCTGCGTTCATGTAGGAGACTAACGAACAATACTCATCGAAGTACCAAGAGTCCGAGATGAGATCTGACTCGAAGATGTGGTAAAAGTAACAAGAGGTACACAAACGTGAAAAAGAAATGAAGCCTAACTCCAAGAAATGGACGAAAGAGATTAATACAATATGAAGATGAAAACTAGTGAAGTACAAGGATAGCACGGACAAACATGTTCTGAAAATTTCCAAAAAACCAAAGAATTATAACTACGTTTATGTATGAGTATAAATCTTAAGCTCGAGCTTGTATGTGGAGGCCTCTACATATATATATAAATAAAGTTTTGTCGTAGGATATTTGATGCAACCGCTGGTTTCTTAAACAAAGTTTTTTTAATACTTGGAATTTTTTGCTGTGGCATCGAAGTTTATGTTTGACTTCTTTGGCATTAAAAATCACGTTTTGAAAGGTCAGCATTGGAACAGTTACGCTCATGCTTCAATCAAGCAGAACTTGTATTTTAATCTTTGACTGAAAAATTATGAATTGCCTATAAAAAATTATTTATTATTAAGTAATACTTAAAGGTCGTTGTACCTTGTGCGGCACTGTTTTTACTTGCTTTTTCCCCACATTTTGCTTGTGCGGGACAATTGAGAGCACTCGTAGGTCGGTAAAATCCTGAATCCTTTACATGTCCAGGTGCACAGTGGATGTTTAGTATAAATTGATGGGTTATCACTCGTTCCTTCACTATAATGCCACCCACGAGTTGCTTGTCTGAAAATAACGTTGGAACCCGATTTCCAGAATTTTCGAGACTTCATTTTCAGTCCTATCTTCAGGGTTGACACCATATTCACAGGAACAAAGCAACTTGTTGAAAGTGTGTTGTTTTTTCCTGTATGGTTTCAACCATGAAGATGGGACTGGAAATGAAGTATCGAAAAGTCGGAAAATCTGGTTTCAGCGTCATTTTCGGGCAAGAAGCTCATGAGCGGCATCATAGTGAAGTGACGAATGAGAATCCATCAATCAATACTACGCACCAACTGTGAACCTGGAAAGTAAATTATTCAAGATTTTACCGACCTACGAGTACTATTAATTGTCCTACAGAAGTAAAATTCGGGGAAAAACAATTATTTTATTTGCATTTTAAATGCATTGAGGATTTCAGTGATAAAGCCCGCAATAGAGAAATAAGAAAAGTAAAAATTAGACATGATAAAAAACTAGCAGACTTGGGAATTTAAAGACCCCAATAAAGTGATAATTTAATCGGGACTAATAGAATTAAACCTATTAACATTAAATCTTAGGAATGATCAAGTTGAACTAGCTAACCGTGATTTAAACATGGCTATTCCTAATGAAAGATGGGTTAGAAATTAATTAATTACTGAGGCTATCAAAACGTCACAACTTCTTTCGGATAAGGGTAGGGTGAAATTTGAGTTAGACGTTGCCTCAATGGTTTAAACACCCCAGAGGATAAAGTTAAGCCTAACTTTGAAATTAAACGTCTCAGAAAGCATTTAGTATCAAATAGCGTTATATGTCTAAAGGCGGATAAAGGAGGAGCTACAGTTCTGATGAATCAATCCGATTATAACAATAAAATGATATAATATGTAGTTCGACAACTGGTTAAATACAATGGGATTAGTGTTTACTTCAAGCTCGTAAACTTGATTTAAATAATAAAATGATAGAACAGTTAAGTAATGCTGAAGTGTACACTAAAAAAACAAAACACCCTACTGATAAGTAACAAGGACAAGTAAATTATTAATCGATAATATGATTGCTAATGAGGAATTGGATTTGAAGCATGGTAACTCTCTCATTCAAAGAGATACGGTTGCACCCAGAGTTTATGGTTTAGTTAAAGTGCGTAAGCCAGGTAATACTTTAAGAATTATTGTAAATGTACAACACTTCCCAACATATAAAATTTCTACCTTTTTGTGTCATAGAATTAGAAAATATTCCTATTTATCAGAACATACCTTGCTAAACTCATATCATTTGGATGAAATTGTTGATAAATGTGTACTAGATGATAGGATAGATTAGTAAGCTTAGATGTAGTATCTATGTACACGAATATACCGGTACCTGAGGCTCTGGATTGTTTTAGACGTTTCCTAGTTGATCATTCCTTAATATTAGAAGGAAGCAAAATGACGATAGGACACGTCATGGAGATGATGTGTATTTGTATGTCCTCCACTTATTTTAAATTTCGGAAGGAATTTTATAAACAAATTCGAGGCGTTCCAATGGGACAACCTTTTTCGGTCCCAATAGCTAATATCTTTATGCATTATTTGGAAAATAATCTTTTGGATAAGACTCCACTGAAACCAAAATTGTACCTACGTTTCTTGGATGACATATTAATGATCTGGAACCATGGTGATAATGAAATGGTAAATTTCTTAAATTTAGCTAATCGAATGGACGAACTCCAATTTACCTTAGAAAGGGAATCATCAGATGAATTACCATTTTTGGATGTCAAATTAATTAGAAATGGTCAGAAATTAGGAAGAGATATTTATAGGAAGGATACTTATTCCGGAATCCTTCTTAATTTCAAGTCCAATCACCCGTATCGTATGAAAGTCGGTATCTTAAAGTCATTAACATTAAGAAGTCTTAAGTTAACATATATAAAGTGTAGGAAGTTAAAATTAGGTATACTACGCAATATATCGAAGGCTAATTGTTACCTTCTTCATTTAAAAGATGCAGCAATGAGGGACGTCGTAAAGAAATTTAATCCTAGTTTGAGGTACATAAAAGCGGATAATGAGAAGGAAGAGCGGAAGGTCATGGTATTACCGGACTCTATATTAAGTAGAAAAGTGAAATCATTAGCTTTTAAATACAATATAAGGATCGTTTTAAAAAAGCACCTTGCACTTAGCACTATACTCCCTAACCAAAAAGAAATGATTGAACCCTTAGAAACATCAGGAGTGTATGAGATCCCATGCAATGATTGTAGTCTCAAGTATGTTGGTGAGACCATGCGCCTAATCAAAGTAAGAAGAGGAGAACATAAAACTGCTTGTAAGTATGGGCATACTGCTAAATCTGATCTTGCTTGTCATGTAGTGGAGACTGGGCATACTATCAACTGGGAGGAATGCAAACGCATAGCAATAGGGTGACGAGAGTGATTAGGGAATCTATAGAAATTAAATCTAGAGATAGTATTATGAATGAAACAGCTGTTGAAAAATCTTTAGGTCCGACTTAGAATACCGCATAAGCTAATGGCAGGAAAAGGCGATTGCATGAATTGGAAGCTGAAGCTGGCTCCAGTAAAAGATTAAGAACATCGGATTAAGATTGACTAATTAGTGGGCTTATTGTTCAAGTAATGAATAATCAATTATTATGAATATAGTCTTTCAAAATTTCATCTCTAACTAATCGTTTCATTTTAAAACTCTTAGTGATTTCAACCCTAATTTTGTGTTTTGCACCCCCACCCTACCTATTGAGATTATTCTAATAATACAATATTTATAAGTAATAATTTGTCTGACGCGTGAAAAGGGTAAATTAATGTCTATTGACTGCAGTTTCATTTAGATGTACGTACATATGTAACAATTATATTTTAACGAAGTTTTTTAGTTATGTATACACATACATATGCACGTGCGTGGTGTGCGCCTATTTACTGGCAATGTTCTTACGTCTATCTTGAGTGCAACCCTAAAGGTTTGAATTGAAATTTAACATGTGCATTGGTCTTTCGGACTTCTAATTTTATCACTCATGGCATGTTTTTATGACGAGTGTTTCTGAATTATTAGTCTCCCCCCACCTGACAGTAAGGGCCATCTAAGTTATGTCATTTTACATTGAGTGTCTAAAACAAATAGTTTAAGCATGCAATTGATAAAATATTATTCAGCCACTCTGGTCTAAATTAGTTATATGAAAACAACAGTTATGAAAATGCACACACAAATGTGACACGCGAATATCTAATGAAAGGTCAGTCTGAAGTATAAATATTATGGCTAGAGGAAATAACGTGCTTGCTTCATTAGTTTAGTTTGTTAAACTTGTGAGGCATATTGCAACTGATGAAGGTAAACGGTAAGTTAGGCCGAAATATCTTGTCAAAAGGAAACTACTGGAACAATTAAAGCTGCGTTAGTCAAAACGCAGATCATGTAATTTTATTTGATATAGAGGGAATGATCTTAAATTCGTCACAGGTAAATTTATTGGCTTCTATTCTTTAAGGTCTTCACTTACGTAAAGAAAATGGCAACAATCAGTGAAACGGTCGGCATTCACACTCTGTTTTAACAAATAGTCTGTAATGGACCTTGTTTTGATATAATAGAAAACAGTATTAAGTGTGAAGATGCAGAGCAGTTTACGGAAGGACATCGGAAAGTGATCATAGGTAAAGATGCTAAAAGAAACAAACACTATTCTGGTATCATAGGGGCTCTACTATGGTAGCAATCCGAGACAACAACCTCAATAGGAGTATTGCTTAAATCATTAATTCAAATTAATTTATGTATAATTTTTGTTACATAGAATATAAATTACCATAGTTTCGGAAAGCAGCATGTGATGATTCAATGTGCTGATTGGCTCCAGAAACTAAAATGTGTTCCGGAATTCTCATAGATGTGGAATGGTTATCGGATACAGGAATTTTGTCTACCGGTCCAAATGAAATGCGGTCTGGGACACGCATGCGTTTGCTTATATCTTCCGTATATTCATAATCAAACAACTTAGAGTCCAGTAATGGATCCATTAGAGGAATTTAAATTATAATAAAAACGCTTCAAATTTGTAAACAGAGGCACAAATGTTTATTTGCGAAACCAAAATCAAACAGAGACTTAAAAATCATAATAAGATACAATAACGCTAAACCAGAATTCCAATTCATAATAAAAGGTTTATGTAATAGAAAAAACGAAAAGCACTGAACAGGATAAGATACACAACAAGCAGTAGAAAGTTTGCCTTATTTTACAATAAAATAGAATATGTATCAGCCAAAAACTCAAAATTTGCAAAAATATAAAAAGTATTATTCAAAAATTCAATCCTGGAAAGCTTCAGCTAGAGCGCGGCGTAATGCTAGTAAGGATTTAACCAAAGACGCAGTACTGCTGGTGGCCTTAAATAGAACTGAAAAGACAAGCACAGATTACAGTAAAATATCACCGCTTGCAGAAGATGATATTTCCTCTTACAAACAAAAGTACCAATTGTAGCTGATTAGAACCAATATCATTATAATTCAGAGGACTAGACAGCAGGAACCTTAGGTACATGCTGTAATAGCAGACTTAGTCATGGTTCAACAAGGCAGATCAGATACAGAAAATATTTTGAAATTATATGTAAATATGCGCAACTTAAGTAGAGAAATCGTGATTGTGAATAGCAAAATTGATGATGTGCGAGAAATATTTTGCCGTCACTGTGTATTTTATAAAGATTTTAGGCTTCGAGGGAGTCGCTTGCGTCATCGATTATATGGGCCGCACGGATGGTGTAAGGTACATTGTGAATATAGAAGTGCTAAATACAAAGGAAAAGGTTGCATATACCAGCGTTTAAGTGGATCCAGATGGAAAAGAAGCATCAAACCGGTAGAGAGAATTTCCTCACCGGGAAAGCCTAAATCCCCAGCCAGTAGGAGCTGTAGGGAGGTCTCATTGCAAAAGCCCGTTGATGTGCTTATATGAGGCATACCAACGGCAAAATAAAAAAGTGCGACAATAGGAAATAGCGCAGAGATAGTCGTGAAGAGTGTTAGATACTGTTTAAGGGAAGATCTTGAAAACTTTGCCGGATTATCTAGCAAAAACTTCATTATTAGAGAGGAATTGACATATGTGGAGTACCTTATAGTCACGTGTGCACAATTAAGTATAGTTATATCAGATGTGGTGGAAGCAGATTGCCCACCATTTTTTTATCAATTATGGGCCGCCAAATGTAGTCCGATAGGAGTTATGGAGATGAAAGAAATTTCGGTAACCTTGAGACAGAAATCTTCTTTTAAGTTGAATTTTCTGGTAGCCGATTTCAAGGACCATATTTTTTGGATTGATTTCTTGAATTATTTTAATCTGACACTAGATCCCAAATATAGGACCATCGGAGAAGGCATGGGAGTTTTTAATTCACAATGTGTCTGTTACTTCAGCGGTTTGATGAGATCGTTTATCCTGTAGCATAGACGCAATTGACTTTGCCGATATAATCGAGAAATACTTTGCAATGTTTCAATATTTTAGTGCCAAGCAAAATGAATTGAAGACAGGAGTAGAACGAAAGAATACATTTAGTGACTCCGTAGCCTTGTGCACCCAAGGCTCGACATTTGGCACAACACTGTCAAAAAATTGCTGTAGCTGAATCTCACCAATTGCACAAAGAAGGAATTTGTAGGAGATGAAATTCCAAATTTGCTTCCCCAATATCGGCGTTTCCAAAATATGAACCGGGAAAATGTAGGGTTTGTGGGAAGTATCATCTTTTAAATTCAGTTATTGAGAGTGATTCTTATCATCTCCCTAACCAGAGTACACTACTCCGAGCCATAATGGGATATGGTATTTATTGGACTGTAGATCTACAGAAAGCGTACAATCAGATACCGATGAATGAAATCTTTATACTGCTGACTGAAATCAGATTTCCAGAAGGGGATTCGTATTAATTTCCTTGAATGCCTTTTGAGTTGAAAAATGCTAATCAGACATTCCAGCGTTTGGCCGAAGAAGCCCAACAGAATTTTCCATTTGCGACAAAATTATTTTTAGTCAATCACGTGATGAACATCTTAAGTATTTTGAAACGGTTTTGACCATGCTGAAGCAATATGGATTATTGATTAAACTCAATAAGAGCAAAATTGAACGCTCTTCGGATAAATATCTTAGACGCATACATTCCAAAGACGGGATTAAACCTTTTGGAGATAAAATCGAAGCCACTAAGGACGTAACGGAACCCCGGACCGTGCGTCAGTTACGGAGGTTCTTGGTTTTGAACAGCTATTTTCGACAATTTATTCCAGATCAAGCCGGAATTTTAGGATCGATTACACGCCAACTTACATGTGTGAAGAGCATGATTAAGAAATCTTGACATATCACCTTGAGACAGGATGACCGAGAAAATATCCATAGGGCTAAGGAAATGCTAAGTTACATAAACACTATAGCACCTGTAGATTGGCAAAAGAAATTCGAGCTAATCACAGATGCCTCAGATGTTACAATAGGGTCAGTGCTTAAGTTATGAAACAAGGATATAGTAAGACTAATTGAATTTTATGGCCGAAAGCTTCATGACCGAGGAAAGAGGTATAATACTTTTGGTAAAGAGATACTTGTAGTGTATGCTGCAGTGCTACATTTTGAGAATTATTTAGACGGTCATCAGTTCAAGTTATTAACATATAACAAGCCGTTGATAAGCATACCTGGTAAAGCGCGAGGCTTAATTGCTAGTGCAGGTTGAATACCCAGATTACCAGATTAACAGAGTTATACGAAGAAATTCATAGGATAACACACCTGGAAATCTGAGAGCGGTGTGTGATATAGAACTTTACGCCATCGGTATTTGATAATACGCTTTCAGGATATCTTAAGATAAATGAACCTCATATCCAATAATATTTCAGAGCGGAGTGCTCTGTTTTGGGGGAGGAAAAAATTCGCCCTTAACCATTGAGTTTTATAGACGATAGCTCTCACAAATCATTCATTGCCCCGATTCAAGTTCGCGCACTTAATAAAATTTGGCAACATCGATTTTTTGCTTGTGTTTTAGCAACGGTTGGGCCTTGGGTGAACAAGGTAATGGAACCACCAACACTATTTGGTGCCCTACTACTAACCTTAATCCATTTCGCATAGCGCTAATAGGTTATTTCTCAATTAGTTTGGCGAAGTCATATGCAACTGTGGAATGGGGTAAACGGATTGATCTTATCATTAAATTACAAGACACAGTGTGTGTTAACGCCCCATCGCCTTCTCCAAAAATCATAGTTTTGGTACACAAAGACAAATTGAAAGGGATTAAGAAATTCAGCCAAATGATGTGGATCTTGAGGTCGGATACCTGAAATTTCTATTTAAAGAAAATTTTCCGTTTCAAATTTACAGACTGAACTTTCATCCCCAAACCACCTATAGGACTATCATTGGTTGCCTGTAGTTGATAATTAAATTTTGGGCTTCCATCACATTTGACCTAACTATCCTTACTACAGTACCCGTGTCAATGAGAAACTCCAGACTAGTTTTTTCATCCCGAATGATAAATTTATTGCTGGAAAGCCTGTCAACTTTCTCAATATCTCCGCTTAGGCAGAATCTAACTCACTTTTCAGCTGTCTCGGTGCTATTTCCTCTTGTCGCATTCTTTGATCTCGACATTATTATGCGTTTTGTAAGCACATCAAAGAGCCTTTGCAAAGTAACCTGTCCTACAGATCCAGATGGCGGTGGTTTTATGTAAAACTAGAATTTACGACGTCCTAAAGTTTTTGCAAAATGGCGTTCAGAATATTCTGATGAAAGTTGACGCCCCATCTTCAGTAGGCGTAACAGTTTGCACATTTGTATCAACCTTCCTGGATAATATCTCCTATGAATTTAGGCCAACAGCAACTCAATGGCAATGTGCGGTTCTTCTTCAACAGTTTTGTCTCTGGAACTAACAATGGTGGCTCTAAAATTCTCTGGCAAACTCTTCCATCTATTTGGTCGAAAACATTATAAATTTTAACTAGAATTTGGAAATCTCCGACATATTATGTATGTTTTTTGGATGTATACGGTTGCAGACTGACAGAATTTGGGCTGTTGCGGTTGCAATATTTTGTAGAGGCTCTAACCCAATTATCTAGTGAGCCCTATAAATGCCAAGAATGTATCAGTAATAATGTGTATATAGAAGTCCCATGGGATAAATTTTCCTTCCCCGTCTATTATATCCATATATGCGACTTCGCGTACCATGACATTAGTGTCTTCAAACTTAAGATTAGCCTCCAAATTAATCAAAATTACATATATTTAATCAGGAAACAGACAAAGGACATTGTTCTTTTTACACAACACGGCACAACGGAAGTTTGAACTGCAAAGAGATTTGAACAAACAGAATAAGTGAATTACCTAGTTCTCCACAATCACAATACGCAAAAATGATAACGAAAACTCGTTTTAGCAACAATATATTTTGAGGCTCAAAAATTGTAAAATTGATACGATAAACAAGACTGCTGCCACAAATCAACAGAGCAGACCTCACACGTCAGGAACATAAAAAAGAAAACTCAAATTTCACGCAATTCCACACTATAAATTCTGGAAAAAAATTATGAAAAGAATGTTCTGCAATTTAAACGAATAGTTTTCTTTTTATAAAATAGTCGTTCCAATAAGCCACGGTGGATTAAATTGATCAATAATTGTTATTTTATTTTTTCGGATGAATTATTCTCATCTGCTCTCTCGTAGCTCAATGATTATAATACTGTTTTAGTAAACTAGGGTTCATGAGTTTGATTATCATCTAGGTTTATCATATCTTTGCTGAACTTTGCCTATATATTACCTCTTTAGTAAAGACAGATCGCTGAATAAACAAGGTGGATGAGTACTTATTTATAGTAAATCATTATTTAATGCAAAAATGTTAAATACTACTGAACAAAGTGCTTTCAATGATTTTATATCTATACAAGTTGATAATTTGATCCAAACGGTGATTAATAGACCTATGTATGCAAGTTTAAATGTTGATGTTCTTTTTACTAATTTCTGTCAATTTATTTTGAACTGTAATGTTAATAACGTAGTGGTTGACGATTTTAATATAATTAATGACCACGAAATAAAGAATCTTTTCTCTTATCATGATCTAAAGCAAATATTAAACAAACTTACTTGAGGTTCGGAATGCTTAGGTCTTTACTATTTAGAAACCGAATTGGTTTACTAGTGTTGAGGCCCCTTGTGGCAATAGCCACTTTTAAGACAAATAATGAACAAAGGGTCTTATCTAGGGCAGACATTATTTCAACAGAAATTCCTCGCAGAAGCGTCCGTATAAGAATGAAGCAGTCAGCCCAATGATAAAAGCAGACTTCGAGCTGAAGTGAACATAAATTAATTAATGTGTAAATTTGTTTTATTAAATCGATGCTCGTTGTGCGAGAAAAATTCTATATAAAATAAAAATAAAGCATTTGTGGTACATTTAAAATGTCTTCTGATGGGTTGGAAACGTTGATTCAGGTATTGACTTCTCAAATGAATAATTTAACTGCAGAATTAGGCATAATTAAGGCTCGTCTAGATGATACGCTATTAATAAATACAGAAGACATCCAAGTACGTGGACCATCCAACATAGGTGGACACAACAATGGCGACCGCACCGAAGAGGAATCAGGAGGAAATATGCCGGCGTTTTCAGCCGAATCAACGAGTTATTTCAGACCGTCATCAGAGTTGAAGCCGATGCTGGCACCATTAGATGTGGAAAGGCCACAGTTGTGGTTCGAAAAATTTGAAGCATTAGTTCGAGCACAAGAAATTAAATTGGAAGCACCTATTGTGCGTGTGGCTGTCCAGGAATTAGTGGACCGGACAGTAGCAGTCCAATTGGAATTGCCGGTTGACCTCACGTATGAAGAGTACAAAAGACGCGTGTTGGATCATTTCCGGGCCAGGCCTCAGAAAGTGTTCTTAGAATTATACAGCCTGAAACCATTAATGGGTGAGATGCCCATGGATACCATGGCACGTATCAAGCGGTGGTTCTCGAAGCTTACCGAGTCTTTACCCGGCTTGCAACCACATGAGGCCATCATGTTCATGCTGCTGGATCCTACCAGATACGGTGAAATATCCAGCGCCCAGGGAGGCCTTGAAGAGAGACTTCAGGCTCTTCAAAGTTCGGCCATAATGACAAACAAAATGGCAGCTGCATCTCCACGCATGGGTCCAGTTACGACATCTGACAGGAGCGACATACCGTATTGGAATTCTTCGCGGCATAATAAGCAGTTCCGCGACAGAAGACAACAGCCAGTGGCCTGGAAGCAAAGTCAGTATATAAGGACTCCAGCTCCGACGAATACGGCGTATAAGCGTCAGCAAAACCCATGTACTGCTCATCGAGAACGGCCAGTGCAGTGGGGTAACAGGGTGCACAATCTCACAAATAAAGGTGGGAGAGAGCAGGGCACAAATATTAATCCTTTGGTGGCTCCGACGGGTAGATCGAATGAAGACCAGCAGAACAAAAAAAAAGTGGTCCGAACCAGATGGCCTTTGAAGAAAAAGAAGTGTGGGAAACATTGCCAAATGTAAGAATTTTCATTAAAGTTAAATTTTTAGAACTCTTCAACGGACAGCCAGTAATAATGCAATTGGATACTGGAGCTGATGTGTCGGTACTACCATTGACTTGGCCATTGAACAATGTAAAACCTACGAAAGCAAGTTTATGTCAGGCATCGGGCGCATCGATGGTGGCTGTGGGCGAGTGGGACACGAAGTTGTTAATAAATGAAAATGTCTTTTGTTTTTTCGAATAAGCAAACGCCCTTATTGGGACTTGATTTCATTAAAAAATGGGTTAAGACGATAGACTGTCAAAATAAACGTGTATGCCTATCGCGGCCTGAGGGAATAAGTTCAATAAAGTCTATATGTACCCCTAAGATGCAGGAGAAGACCAGTTGTCTGCCTGGGTGGTGGAAGAATCTTCGAAACCAATATAACATTATATTCCAACTGCCTGATTGCAGCGAATGTCCAGGGCCGACGGTCGACCAGTTTAAGCTATGGCTAGAACTAAATGAAGGTTACGAACCACCAAAAGTATATGGTGCTCCTCCAAAGAAATTAGCAGCAGCGACTCGAGCAACCCCAGAAATGATAGAAGCCGGCGTTCTTGAACCGTCAACATCTGTTTTTCGTGCTCCGATGGTTTATGTTACGAAAAGGGATGGTTCGCTCCGACCAGCGGCTGATTTTAGGCAATTGAACTCAGTAACCAAACTGGACCCGTATCCCATGCTGGCTCTGCGTGATCTGTTCTTACAGCTAGCGGGAGGCAAATGGTTCGCCGTGTTTGATCTTAAACAGGGATTTTGGCAAATAGGCGTGCGGTCCGAAGACCGATGGAAGTTAGCGGTACAAGTACCCCAAGGTCATTTCCAATTCACCCGGGTACCATTTGGCCTTAAAAACGCTCCGAATGTTTTCCAAAGAATGATGGACTCGTTCGTGTCTGACTTAACGTGTACAACAGCTTACGTAGACGATGTTACTATATGGGCCACTACTGAACACGAATTACGTGTGAGGCTGCAGAAGATGTTGGCCAAAGCTGTAGAATGGCGATTACATTTTAATCCAGAAAAGGTTCAGATAGGTCAAGAAGTGCGGTTCTTGGGGCACTTAGTCTCAGCGGACGGATGCATGCCGTTAGATTCGAATGTACAACCTATCAGGGTTTATCCGGTTCCTACTACTAGAAAACAATTGCGCCGGTTTATTGGTATGGTGAATTTCTATAGACCATACCTCGCAGGGATGGCGGTCACACAACAGCCCTTATCTCAGTTAACTAGTGCCAAGATACCATTTCGTTGGACGGAGGAGGCTCAAGAAGCGTTTGTGCTATGCAAGCAGAAATTAATAGAGGCAACTATTTTGACTTTCTCGGTAGGTAATATGTCAATTGTTACAGACGCGTCAGATATTGGGATAGGAGCGGTGTTACAAGCTGACGGACGTCCTGCGCAATATATAAGTCGCAAACTCACTAAGGCGGAACAGAACTATACCGCCACAGAAAAGGAATTACTTGCCGTACAATGGGCGTTATGGAAGTTTAGATATTTTGTCATCGGGGGACACATGGTCGTTTTTACCGACCACAAAGCGCTAGTGCATTGGAGATCACTATGTATTGAGAAGAAACGAGTACATCGAGCTATTGAAGAACTAGAAGAGTACGATATATCAATTCATCATAGAGCAGGAATCGAGAATGCGGCAGCCGATGCGCTCAGCAGATTTTCCGCTGTGCGGGTTTCGCCGCTTATAAAAGTCTCTGAAGAACAGGGAAGAAATGCTGCATGTCAGGAAATAGTCAATCAATTAAAAAACGGCACAGTGGTGTCTGCACCATATAAAACGTTGAATCTAGAGAACGGCCTGTTGGTGCGGAAAGAAGGACAAACAGTGCAATGGTTTGTGCCAGAATCTATAAGAACAGAATTAATGGCCTTGTGGCATGAAACGTTAGGATATCCCGGCGCTGGGCGGCTCATTGAGACATTGCAGTCACGATTGTATTGGCCTGGCATGTCCAAAGAAATTCGTAGCTATTGTCAACAGTGCACTACATGCCAACGTTTTAAACCACAAAAACGAGAAAAAGTCACTCCGATTGCTTTCAATGCCACTACACGGAACGAGTTTCTGCATATCGACCTGGTAGGTCCTCTGCCGGTAGCTCGCGGTGGCGTGTCCTATGTGTTTTCCATGGTCGATAAGTTTACCCGATGGGTCGTGTTTGTACCACTGAAGAAAACCAAAACAGAAAAGATTATAACGTGCTTAGAAGAGCGATGGCTCAGTCGATTCGGTACACCACAAGATATAGTTACCGATCAAAGCGCACAGTTTGAGTCGAAAGAATTTAATCAGTGGTGCAAAGACCTTGACATAAAGCATTCCCGCACAACCACCTATCACCCGCAAACCAATGCAACAGCTGAGCGCGCACATAGGACGATGAAAGAGGTACTGCGATGTTGGTGCCACGAGAGCCCGGGAACGTGGAGAGACAAATTACATTTGATCGAGCGGGCCATGCGCTTTACAGTCTCAACAGCTACAGGATTCGCTCCAACGACCATGGTCTATGGAGGACACATAAGACTGCCAGGTGAACCTGTAATCCAAGGATCCCATGAGCGCTGCACTATAGTGGATATTCAGGAGCGACTAAAAAAGTTAACTGAATATGTAGGCGCCACACAGCGACAAGGCTATGCAAGGCAACCGACACGCACTCGCCTAAAGGTCGGCGACTATGTCATGGTAGCGAAGGTCGAGCCCATGGCACTGCAGGCTGTCAATGATGAGCCGTATCGCGTGGAGAGGGTGGACTCAGAGCACAATACTGTTTTTGTTAGCCTGCCCGATGGACCACGAGCTGTTGCACTGGATCGTTTAAGCAGAGTGCGAAAGCCGATTCCTGAGGGGGGGAAGATGTGGCAATAGCCACCTTCAAGACAAATAATGAACAAAAGGTCTTATCTAGGGCAGACATTATTTCAACAGAAATTCCTCGCAGAAGCGCCCGTATAAGAATGAAGCAGTCAGCCCAATGATAAAAGCAGACTTCGAGCTGAAGTGAACATAAATCAATTAATATGTGTAAATTTGTTTTATTAAATCGATGCTCGTTGTGCGAGCAAAATTCTACATATAATTCAATAAAAATAAAGCATTTGTGGTACATTTAAAATGTATTCTGATGGGTTGGTAACGTTGATTCAGGCATTGACTTCTCAAATGAATAATTTAACTGCAGGATTAGGCATAATTAAGTCTCGTCTGGACGATACGTTAATAATAAACACTGACGACATACATGTACGTGGACCATCCATCATAGGTGGACATAACACCCCTAATTTATTCGAGTCTGAAAGCCCCATAGATGCCAGATCGCTTGAAGTCCTAAAATTCACAGTAGAGTCTGATAGGCTTATATTACTATTTGTGTCTCCTAAGTTCAAGTCCGCAATTTCCTGCCCTAACCTATTTGTGTCCTCAAATATAAGATCTGTCTCCATATCTATATGGTATAACAATCAAATCGACACTTAATGTTAGGCAATCGGAATGCAAAAGTTGTACCGTATTACTCCTGAATTAATAATCTGGAAAGAAATATACGTGAACAACAGAAGAAGTCAAATATGCGCGTTCCAAGGCGTCACCTTCAATATTATGTTATATCAGAACAAAGGAAATTGATGGAGAAATATATTTGATGATGATGTAATCGTTTACTAGAGAAAATGTTAAAATGCAGCAGACCAAAATTACAATACCAGTCAAGGAGCGAGATACTCAAACTGAAAATAGCGCACAATTCAAAATCAAGTACTTAAACAAAGAATGTTCTGGAAAATAAAAAGAAAATATTCTTTTTAAATAAAATTCGTTACAATCAGCCATAGTGGCTTAAATTTATCAGTCAATGTTATTTTACATAAAGCGGAGGATTTAACTTCCTCCACACTAGCACTGTTATGATATTGTTAATTGCTTTGAAGAATTGTACCACAAATTATATTACGATGGAAAAACACGAGTAACAAAAGACAGAAACTTACTTTTCAGAATGCATACGTTCAATGTTCCAGAATTAACTGCAATGTTTTTCCAAAATTAAGTGTAATATCTGATTATAAATATTGATATTTAATGAACACTGATAAATTTTTTTCTGTTTCAACGTAATTACTTAATTTGTTTTATAACATAGATAAAAAATATATAGAAAATTATGTAAATTAAGAATTAAACAATAAAATGTACTGAAATTTAGTCTTATCAGTGGTACTAAAATGAGGTTAGATTTGATTGATAAGGAATTAATTCATCACAACTGGATATCCGTCAAAGTACAGAAGGGATAATATTGGCTAAACTAAAGAGCAATCATATACTAGGATACAAAATTAGAAATGATTGCAGTAAATAAAAATAGAAATTAAAACTCATATAATCAGTGGATAAAACTGAGTATGAATTTCTCTGTGAATTTTGTGAATTATTTAGTAATTTAATATTAAATCCGCAGAACAAAGCCACAGTAAATGTCCCGGCTTCAAGTAAATGCCGTATGACGTTACAAAATCGGTAAAGGTGCTCTGGATATAGATATTGTTATGATAGTGGGTCCCTTAACAGGGCCTGGTCGTGCGTTCTCCGGCAAATGCCGAGTGTGAAGATGTCCTAGAGCCTTTGGTTGACTCTGGTTGTGGTTCCTTCTGTTGTTGCGTTGTAATCTCGATGTGGAAAACTTCGTTGAAGTTCTACATTAATTGGCTCGTCTCGCTGGTTGTACCGCAACAAGATGAGTCACGGATGTTGCCAATTGTTGGTGAAACAAATCCAATAACCAGCGTAGGTAATGACAGCCGACAGCTCACACACGTAACGCAAAGCAGAAGGCAAATGCGTTAACTGAACTGCATGGTAAATTGCCGTGCTTAAATACCATGCCATAGTAATATATGTCTACTTGCACAATATTGGTTAACGGCAAGTTTTGCTTTTTTCTCATTGGTGCAACGTAAATAAAATTGAATTTAATTTACGCAATATGTCAGCAATTAATTTGTGTCGTTACAACACTTTCCTCTCTGAAAAAAAGGAAAAAAATTCGTTTTTGCAAGGCTAGATAAGAAATGTATGAGAGAGTTCGAACAGAGTTTTGCAAAAATATGATGTACCATAAATGTTGGGCTGAAATATGCTTGTTGGTTGCTTCAACAATGATATGATGCCAGGTAACCACTAGGAATTGCTACACAAATTGTTAGCCCTAGTGGCCGGTCATAGCACGTGAAGCAAAATAGAGCAGTATAAGATTTGGGAGCCGCAGCGTGAAGATTTCGAGGTAAATCGCCTCTGAATTTGCTAGGTTTAAGTTAAAACCTAAGCAGGTTGGATCGTTGTCAATGTGTTTGTATACGTCCAAAGGAGCTAGAGTGCTCGACGTTGTGGTCATGACATTTGTAGAGTGGTCTTTGTGCAATTGATGAATTCGAGATATGCATTGAAAGTGGCCTGTACCATGATATGAAGCTGATCACTACTTAGTGTTGCTAAACGAAAGAGTTAGCTCTAAGTAGCTGAACATAACAAAATAGGCAGTGTAATGTCATGTGTGAGAAATACATTATAATGTAAAAATATATACATTAAAAATCAAAGGTAATTGCATAAAAATATGTACACGAACATTGCCTCAGAGATGGCATAATACCAAAGAACTGTTCAAAAATGCTATACAATTGTTAGCTAAGAACAGCTGGTTATGCCACGTGAGATAAATGCGAAAAAAACGTAAGGTTAAAAAATTTTGATACATAATGTTAATGTTAAAAATATCGATTACGCGTTATACAAAGCAGGCTATTGAGATTGTGGGCAGACGGAGCCTGAGACGTGTGTAAAAGGTTAAACGCTCTCAGGATCAGGCGGTTCGATAAACGGTTTCAAACAGGCTATGCTTACTGATGTTGGTGTAGCGCCTTGCATAATAATGAAGTATTTTGGTTGTCTGAGCAAAATTGGGTAAGGACCGCGATACTTTGGTTGTAGTGGTGCAACAGCATTGTCGTTGCGAACGAGTACTCTCTTGCAGCTGTGGAGCTGTGGGTGAGCGAATACTGGACGAGGCGTATGTCTTGGCTGCTGTTAAGACATGTTACCGAAATGAAGTCAAAGGAGGGTAGCTTCGTCTTGTGGGTCATCTTGTGCCGGTAGTAAACGTGGGAGCTGACTAGGCAGGCGTAGATCCATGTCATACAAGAGTTGTTACGCAGACGTTTTAATGGATTCACGAGTACAGGAACGCATGGCAAGCAGAACTAAATGTAGTGCATCGACCAAGTTGCCATTAATGGACGAGAATGCTAAAACAGCTTTGAGTTCCCTATGCATTCTCTCTACCATGCCATTAACTTGGGGATGGTAGGCAGTCGTCTGGCGTAAGATGCATCCCATGTACCGCAAGGTGGTTTTGAAACGATCAGATAAGAAGCAAGTGCCTCTGTCCGTGATGACCTCATTGGGAACACCATAATTGGATATCCATGCAGAGATAAAACCGTTAGTTACTTCGTCTGCAGAAATGGTGCTAAGAGGTAATGCCGCAGACCACCGTGTAAATCTATCGATCATAGTTAGAAGGTAGCTGAAACCTTGAACCTTTGTCAGATGAACTATGTCGATGTGGACGATGGCTAGGCGAGAAGTAGTTCGAAATTTTTGCAACTTAGAACGAGTGTGTCGTATGATCTTATTTTTCTGACAAATAGCACACTCGGAGACCCATCGGTTAACATTCTGCCTAAGTCTGTGACCCCAGAAACGATCTGTAAGAAGTCGGACAGTCGCTTGGCTTCTTGGGTGAGAAATTGAGTGAATTGAATCGAAAACTTTTCTCTGAAGGCTGGTCGGCAGAACTGGCTTGTTGGGCTGCGTACCCGTAAAGTAAACAATTTGTAAGCCTTCCCACAGGCGGCATATGAACTTGGTTGGGTGACGGGCTATTGATCTTTGAATGTGAATGTCACCGCGTTGTTCCGTTCGCAGGAGGGTTGGCGTTAGTGCAGGTTCACTGTGTGTCACGGAGTTGACAGTGAATGGCGACGGCGAAGGTGGTTGTAGAGAGACGACTGGCCTCGAAGGGGCATCTACAATGAAGTTCTGTTTGCCCTTGACCTGAAAGATGTCAAATTGCCATTCGCTTAGACGTGAAAGCTGTGTTTTCACTCTGGCAGGCTACTTGGTTATAGTTAAAGTTGCGTTTCGAAGTGCGCTAACTAATGGTGCATGATCTGTGAAAACAACAAATCTGCTACTGCCAATGATGCTGATAAAATGGCGCACTGCGTCGTGGATGGCGAGAAGTTCACGGCCGAAAGTGTCGTATCTCGTTTCTACTGGTTGGAGAGTACGCGAGTAGAAACTGATAGGCTTCCGAACTCCGTCGATCTCTTTTTCCAAAGTGGCTCCAATAACGAATTCAGAAGCATCTGTCGTGAGTATAAATAGCTCTTCGAAATCTGGATGTGTTAGCATTGTGGCATTTGCTAACGAGTTGATGGCAAGTCGAAGTAATTCCTCGTCTTCGGATGACCAAGCAATGATGGAATTCTTGCTAAGTCCTTTTCGGTTCCGCAGGTGCCTGCACAAAGGATAAAGTTGTTTTGAAAGGCCTGGAAGGAACTTGCGATATTAGTTTAGTACTCCCAGGATTTTCTGCAAATCGCTCAAAGTCCTTGGTGACTTGATATTCTTGATTGAATTCGTCTTTAACGGCAACGGTTGAATACCTTGGGCCGTGATACGATGCCCTAAGAAGTCCACGGATGTAGTTGCAATCTGCGTCTTGTCACAATTGATCTTGAGTCCGTTGTTGGATAAGCGTGAGAGGACATTTCGTAGATGCTTCGCATGAGATTCTAAATCTGGACTGAATACCATAATGTCATCGAGTTATGACATACAGTAAGCAGAGTCGTCGCGAAGTATGTTTACCATGAATCTTTGAAATGTCTGTGTAGCACACTTAAGCCCAAAAGGCATGTAAAGATATTCGAAAAGACCAAATGGAGTGATGACTGCAGTTTTCTCGATATCCTCTGGTGCTATCGGGATGTGATGGTAGGCTTGTCTGAGGTCAATCACTGAGAAGAAATTGCTGCCGTTGAGTTTTTAAAGTAAAGTGTTAATATTTGGAATAGGATATGCATCAGGTTTTGTCACTGAATTTAGCTTACGGTAGTCTCCGCAGGCTCTGTACGATCCGTTTGATTTTGAGACTAAGTGCAGTGGTGACGCCCATGAACTTTTCGATGGTCTGATGATTCCCTCTTCCAAAAGCCTTGAGAATTCTTCTTGGGCAGCTTTCAGCTTAGCAGGGGCCAGTGGTCACTGTTTGAATGCAGTAAGTTGTCCTTCTGTGACGATATGGTGCATCGTGTTGGTGACTCGTTGCTCTGACTTGTTAAGATCGAAAAGCGACTTGTATTTTTGAAGAGCTGCTGATATCTCTGCTGAATCATGCACTGGGGTTGACTGAATGACCTGTAACTCCAAATGCTCGGAGGCAAGTGTCCAAAAACTTTGCTCAAGTCCGGTGGAGGGGTCGATGATCTTTCGATTGGAAAGATCAACAATGAGCCGAAATTTCAGAAGGAAATCAAGGCCTATTATATTATGTGAGATCTTGGCAATGATGAAGTTGTGGGGAAATTCACGTCGTAGATCTATGTTGAGTGTGCGGTACCGGCAGCCATAAATTGTTATGGGCTCGCCTGTAGCTGTTGCGAGAAGAACGCCTAGCAACATCTCGGCCATTGAATCACCCTTGAGAACTGAGACTGCTGCATCTGTGTCTACGATGAACTCTTCGCCAGTTTTGAAATCAAGAAGGTGCAGAAGTTCGCTGGGCTGTTTGGCCGGGTCATGCAAACAAGAGGGATGGGGATTGCGACCGGCTTTGTCCATTTGGCTCTCTATGTGAAAAATTCGGCGTGGACGAAAAGAGTCGACAGGGATGTCGGATTGTAGTTGGCTTCTTCCCTGTAGCGCCGTTGATGCCGTTGATGTGCAGAAAGTACGGTCTTCTACTTCCTGCGCCAGACGTTACCGGATACTGATGCACCCTTGTGCCTTCGGTCTGTTGTCCTTTCCGTCAGCTGTGGAAATTGGCACTCATTCGGAAATTCTTCGGAACAACAAAGACAGACTTGGCATGAATAAAAAACTTCTGGTGGTTATAACACCAGTTCTTTGGGGCATACTTATTGAAGGATTGCGGAGATCTCGATCGCCGCCTACCGTTATAATTGGGCTTAGGAACGAATTTGGGTCGAGCATTCACTTGATTTAGCTCGGATTTGGTAATGGCCAATCCTTCTAGAACTTTAGCCATGTTCGCCACTGTTCTCTCTAAGGAGGAGAGTCTATCATCTTGCGGGGGTGAAGAAAAGGATGATGGATTCACTTTGGGTTCCAAAATTCTATATTCTATCTCACATCTCTCAGATAAGTCATCGATAGAGAGAGTGTTGGGAAGTTATCTGGCAAATAGTTTTAATTCCTGTGGAAGATTGTTAATAAAAACAACCTTAGCCTCATGGTCAGAAATGTTGGTTTTATACCAACGTTTCCGTAGTTCCCTCAAAATTTCGATGGGGCCAATGTTTGGTATGTCTAACTGCGCATATTTATTTATTACCTGCTCAGTTTCTGTGGGCCCAAGCAAGGATTCTACTTCGTTTTGTAGGCCCAAAATGGAATTAGGTAGTTTTCTAATGGCCTCAAGCTTAGGATGAATCCGTCGCTGCAATTCAGAAGGTAGTTTAGCAAAAACCTTCGACAGTTTTTGATGACTGTCATAATCAGGAAATGGGGAGAAAGCGGAGTCTACGCGCATAAAGAATAGCTCACTATCTCCATCCCAAACAGGAACATCAATATCTAAAATTGGACCTGACATTCTAACAATCTTACGGGATCTTTAAAGCATAAATTTATAAGCAATATGAAAATATATAAATATACTTTAACGAATCGCTTACCCACAAATAGCTTCCACAGTTGAATGAGCGCAAAACACAGATGAATAAGTTCCTTCACAAAACACGTCACAGTAGCTGCTTCCAAAAATTGAAATTATCCGCAATTGAGCCTGTCGAGTACGTACGGTGCAGTTTTGTACGTAGAAAAGTTGAACAGAGGGCCAGTTGGCCTTTGATGCCAAATAAATGTATTATTATTATACCCAAAAAAAATTCACCAGAAATCCACGAATATATACCCAACAAAATTCCCAGAAGACCACGACCAGAGTAAAGAAGACGTAAACGCAAATGTTAATCTATTTTTATCCCAAATAAATGAAAACCAATGTCAATTTTATTTATGCAATAAAAACAGAACAATACTCTATATCCTGGCGCGGTCGCCAATTTTGCAAACGCCCCGGCTTCAAGTAAATGCCGTATGACGTTACAAACTCGGTAAAGGTGCTCTAGATATAGATATTGTTATGATAGGGGGTCCCTTAACAGGGCCTGGTCGTGCGTTCTCCGGCAAATGCCGAGTGTGAAGATGTCCTAGAGCCTTTGGTTGACTCTGGTTGTGGTTCCTTCTGTTGTTGCGTTGTAATTTCGATGTGGAAAACTTCGTTGAAGTTCTGCATTAATTGGCTCGTCTTGCTGGTTGTACCGCAACAAGATTGGTCACGGATGTTGCCAATTGTTGGTGAAACAAATCCAATAACCAGCGTAGGTATTGACAGCTGACAGCACGCACACGTAACGCAAAGCAGAAGGCAATGCGACAACTGGCTTGCATGGTGAATTTGCCGTGCTTTAATAGCCATGCCATAGTAATATATGTCTACTTGCACACTATTGGTTAACGGTGAGTTTCGCTTTTTTCTCATTGATGCAACGTAAATAAAATTGAATTTAATTTACGCAATATGTCGGCAATTAATTTGTGTCGTTACACCACATTAGTGATCTAAATGACCTTTCTGATAACCAGAAATCAGAACTTGTTATTGACATTTATGTATTTGTAAAATTAATTATAATTAAAAACAACAATATTACCTTAGTATATCGGTTAACAAACTATTTCAATTAACTTTAATCTTTATGAATGCGCTCTGCGTCTTTATAAACAGAATTTTGAAAGATGGACAATAACAATCCACATTCTAACGATCGTAGCTAAATCGTTGCCTTGTAGGAGGTTTTGTAGTTATTGTAATAGGTTTTGCGGGGCAGCTGTCTATTTAGTAATATTACCCCACTCCAACATGTCCCTGGTGGCTATTTTTTTTATCCGTACTCATTATTAGTCCCTGGCCTTTTTCCGAAGGGTGATGTGATAAGACAAAGACGGATCATCAGACATTTATCGAATTTAATGTTGCAATGTATGAATTAATTCACTGTTAATCCAAATAGACCGTGCTCTAGACGGCTACAAAGTAATATATTGTCAACTGAATTTAATGTCTTATACAAAAGTAGTCACATTAACACAATAAATGATTGAAAAGTAAGAGGATATAAATCCAGAAATGATTAGCAATTTAGTTTAAAGTCACTGATAATTGATGAAAAGAACTACAAAATAAATCCGAAAAGACTTAAGAGTATGGTTTATAGTCACTGATAATTGATGAAAAGAAACAAAATAGTAAATCCGAGCTTTGATCGTCATGTCACATAAATCCATTGCATGTTACCTGCATATTGCGCATAGTTGTCTATTATTTTTAAACAAAACCCTATTAATTACAATTAAATTTGCAATTCAAGAAATCTCAATTAAACCTGTTGAATCTAACGGAGTGTAACACGCGGCTCCGTGTTACAACCCAACGAAGGTCAATTTTTACAAACGCTGTTCTCTTTAAGGTCAAATATTCTAACTCTGTCCTTAAACAATATTTCCCTTAGCTGTGATTTTAGGAACAATCTTTTCTAGTCTCAAGCAGTTTTAATCGATATTTCTTAAACTGAAATTTTATGTGTAATTAAAAGTTTTTTTTATAAAAAGAACAGAACCGCGCGCGATCCGAGAGGATCACGCGGTGGACTATTGTGTCAGTGAATTTATCGGATTATTCGTTACTATGAAAATGATTGATTGTTTTATATAAAAGACATTTGTGAGTTGTTTGTCATTTAAATCTTTAAACGGTTTACACAAAACATTTTACTTTATTAACATAAATAATTTTACTAGGCTCATATTATCATGTATCTTTAATCGTTTGACTACTCATTACAGTCCCGACATTTGTGTAACAATAACCACTTGTGTATAAAACATTTTACTTTATAAAAATAAATCATTTTACTATGTTCATATTGTCATATATTTTCAATCTTTTGACTATATTCATTCCGATCCAGACATTTGTTCTAAACATTTCACTTTATAGACATAAATAACTTTTATTTTTGCCGTCTAGAAGACGGACAATCTAGTTTAATTCTGAATGGTGTTTAGGATATAATTTTATGTTAAAATCTGTTTTTTTATTGCCGACCAACACATGGTCAAATTGGACTATCTGTGAATTATATTTCTAATTGCAATATTGTGTAGAATATATGTATGACCAGATGTTTTGCCTTTTCACATCAACCATCCGAAAAAGATCAGAGACTGATTAGGCGCACGGGTAGTAATAATAGCCACCATTGATATGGAGGACGGGTACAAATTTCACGAACTAGAAAACAACCCCGCAAAAGTCCCCTACATTGTGGTGCCCCAGTTCGTCGAACTCACAGCCAGTAAGGAATTAATAAACAGCTAGATTTTGAGAAATTCAAGCACTCTTAATGAAGGCCACTACACACGTTATTGCCTCGGAAACGTCTGCACATACCCGCACACAGACGCGACGTTCAAATGGGCGTGGTCACCCTCAACAACTCAGGAGGATCCGCCCATGGAAGGTTCGGAAGACGGGTGGGGTCAACCTCCGCGGCGGCAGTAGAGGCTGATCACCCAAAGATTGTTGGCCGCTCCACGTCTGATGGCTCGAAGCACGTTGCCTTCGCGGTAGAGCGCAATCAAACTATTGTCTTTACAGCGACGGCTCCAATTAAGTCATGCTTCAAACGCCAAAATGCCAGCAATCAATCTCATCGCCGGTTGCCACTATCAACATACTTTCTCATCCGTGACGCAATCTATGGCGAATGAATTGTCATAGACACTGGATCAGATGTAAGCTCACTACGCCACAATTATCTCGAACCAACCCACCCAGTCGACACCAACAGTCTGACCTGCGCGAATGGCTCCAACATAGCGACGTTTGGGGTACGAGTACACACAATCTCGTTCTCCAACTCAAAATGATGTTTCAAATATCCGTTCATCATCGACAACACGACATGAAACATCATTGGACGTGACTTTCTCGAACACTTCGACCTAACCATCCGTCCAAGAACGCGAGAAATAGAGGAGCCAGTATCAGTGTTGACAGAACAAAAATCAGTCGTTATACGGCATGAAAGAGCAATAACATTTCCTGTAAGGTTAGCCCACTTCATTGTGTACTAATTTTCACTGTCGGGGGGGGTGTATGTAACACGCGGCTCCGTGTTACAACCCAACGAAGGTCAATTTTTACAAACGCTGTGCTCTTTAAGGTCAAATATTCTAACTCTGTCCTTAGACAATATTTCTCTTAGCTGTGATTTTAGTCTCAAGCAGTTTCAATCGATATTTCTTGAACTGCAATTTTATTTGTAATTAATAGTGTTTTTATAAATAGACAGAACCGCGCGCGATCCGAGAGGATCACGCGGTGGAATATTGTGTTAGTGAATTTATCGGATTATTCGTTACTATGAAAATGATTGATTGTTTACTATAAAAACATTTGTGAGTTGTTTGTCATTTAAATCTTTAAACGGTTTACACAAAACATTTTACTTTATGAACATAAATAATTTTCCTAGGCTCATATTATCATGTATCTTTAATCGTTTGACTACTCATTACAATCCAGACATTTGTGTAAGAATAACCAATTGTATGTAAAACATTTTCTTTATAAATATAAATCATTTTACTATGTTCATATTGTCATATATTTTCAATCTTTTAACTATATTCATTCCGATCCAGACATTTGTTATAAACATTTCACTTTATAGACATAAATCACTTTTATTTTTGCCGTCTAGAAGACGGACAATCTAGTTTAATTGTGAATGGTGTTTAGGATATAATTTTATGTTAAAATCTGTTTTTTTATTGCCGACCAACATATGGTCAAATTGGACTATGTATGAATTATATTTCTAATTGCAATATTGTGTAGAATATATGTATGACCAGATGTTTTTGCCTTCTCGCATCAACCATCCGAAAATGATCAGAGACTGATTAGACGCACGGGTAATAATAATAAACACCATTAATATGTAGTAGGGTACAAAATCAGGAACGAGAAAGCAACAGCGAAAAGGTACCCCTCATTATGGTGCCCCGGTTCGTCGAACTCACAGCCAGTAAGGAATTAATAAACAGCTAGATTTTGAGAAATTCAAGCACTTTCAATGAAGGCCACTACACACGTTATTACCTCGGAAACGGCTGCAATACCCGCGCACAGACACGACGTTCAAATGGGCGTGGTCACCCTCAACAACTCAGGTGATTCCGCCCATGGAAGGTTCGGAAGACGGGTGGGTCAGCCTCCTCGGCGGCAGCAGAGGCTGAGCACCTAAATTGTTGGCCGCTCCACGTCTGATGGCTCGAAGCATTGCCTTCGCGGTAGAGCGCAATCAAACTATTGTCTTTACAGCGACGGCTCCAATTAAGTCATCAAACTTCAAATGCCATGCCGCAATCAATTCATCGCCGGTTGCCACTATCAACATACTTTCTCATCCGTGACGCAATCTATGGCGAATGAATTGTCATAGACACTGGATCAGATGTAAGCTCACTACGCCACAATTATCTCGAACCAACCCACCCAGTCGACACCAACAGTCTGACCTGCGCGAATGGCTCCAACATAGCGACGTTTGGGGTACGAGTACACACAATCTCGTTCTCCAACTCAAAATGATGTTTCAAATATCCGTTCATCATCGACAACACGACATGAAACATCATTGGACGTGACTTTCTCGAACACTTCGACCTAACCATCCGTCCAAGAACGCGAGAAATAGAGGAGCCAGTATCAGTGCTGACAGACCCATAATCAGTCGTTATACGGCATGAAAGAGCAATAACATTTCCTGTAAGGTTAGCCCTTCATTGTGTACTAATTTTCACTGTCGGGGTGTATGTAACACGCGGCTCCGTGTTACAACCCAACGAAGGTCAATTTTACAAACGCTGTGCTCTTTAAGGTCAAATATTCTAACTCTGTCCTTAAACAATATTTCTTTAGCTGTGATTTTAGGAACAATCTCTTTTAGTCTCAAGCAGTTTCAATCGATATTTCTTGAATTGCAATTTATTTGTAATTAATAGTGTTTTATAAATAGACAGAACCGCGCGCGATCCGAGAGGATCACGCGGTGGACTATTGTATTAGTGAATTTATCGGATTATTCGTTACTATGAAAATGATTGATTGTTTACTATAAAAACATTTGTAGTTGTTTGTCATTTAAATCTTTAAACGGTTTACACAAAACATTTTACTTTATGAACATAAATAATTTTATAGGCTCATATTATCATGTATCTTTAATCGTTTGACTACTCATACAATCCAGACATTTGTGTAAGAATAACCAATTGTATGTAAAACATTTTCTTTATAAATATAAATCATTTTACTATGTTCATATTGTCATATATTTTCAATCTTTTAACTATATTCATTCCGATCCAGACATTTGTTATAAACATTTCATTTATAGACATAAATCACTTTTATTTTTGCCGTCTAGAAGACGGACAATCTAGTTTAATTGTGAATGGTGTTTAGATATAATTTATGTTAAAATCTGTTTTTTATTGCCGACCAACATATGGTCAAATTGGACTATGTATGAATTATATTTCTAATTGCAAAATTGTGTAGAATATATGTATGACCAGATGTTTTTGCCTTCTCGCATCAACCATCCGAAAATGATCAGAGACTGATTAGACGCACGGGTAATAATAATAACCACCATTGATATGTAGGGGGTACAAAATCAAGGAACGAGAAAGCGACAGCGAAAGATCTACAGGAGAGTGTTATAAAATCACAGTTAAAGGAAATATTGTGTAAAGCCAGAATAAGACTAATTGACCTTGAAGTGAACTATATTTGTCAAAATTGAACTTGTTGATTTGTAACCGAGCGCGTTACATACAACCCCTCCCCGACAATGAAAATTAGTACACTAATGAAGGGGCTAACCTACAGGAGGTGTTATGGCTCTGCTGTAACGAATAAACACTGATGTTGGGTCTGTCGTCACTGACTCTGATTCTTCTATATCTGGCGGCGGCGTGTGTCGTCCAGTCGCTCTGTTGCTGGTGAGATGTTGGGCGTCAGCCCGTGGTTTGCAAAGCTGTCTGGAGGTGGAATATTTCTTCTACGCCTGATTGGTCAACATCTTGGAACAGTGAGTCGTTTGATCATCTTGCTGTGCTGCTTGTAATTCTGAGTACCTATAGGTGAAGGACACAGGATAGAGCACAGATTCTGCAGGACGGCTAAGGAGTCTGCAACTAAGTTTTCTGGTCCTTTGACGAGTGACTTCATATTCATACTCGTGTATTCGTGTAAGTTGTGAGTTGACACGTCGTGAATATAAATACTCCTTCTTTCCTCTGAGCATCAGGACAACGGCCATCCAGATAGGTGGAATGCGAGTAAATCTTTCCGTAATGTATCATATCGCGTCTCGCAAGTTTGAGATTTTGGGAGTAGAACGCGATAGGTCGGTGTGCATTGATGGAATATTGAAGTACTGCGCCTGTGGCAACGTCGGATGCGTCAGTGATCAATCAAAATGTTGTAACCAATCAGGAGAATGTAGCATGGTCGCTTTCATAAGGCCCTTTTGGCATCCCTCGTAAGTCTGCATGTCGTTCTTGTTTAGCTGAATCAGTTGTGATTTCTTTACAAGCGGCTTTCTGGCACGAGATATTTGTGAAGAGTGCCAGAATCTAGGCAAGGCAACGTACGAATTGAGATAGTAGTTCATCTTGCCCAAGAATCGTCGTAACGCTCGAACGTTGGTTGGAAGCTGTAGATCTTGAATGGCACGTAACTTAGCAGGTATAGGTGTCATGCCTTTCTCGGAAATTTGATGACCGAGGAATTCAATTGATTTTGTGCAAAGACACATTTGTTACCATAAAGCCGACGGCCATAGTCTGCTAGACGTGCGAGTAGAATATAAATATGCTGCATATGTTCGGACATTGAGTTGGAGAATACCAGAATGTCGTCTAAGTAGGGAATTACAAATGGTAGACCATCTAGTATTTCGTCCATAACGCATTGAAATGTTTGAGATGCGTTCTTAAGACCACAAGGCATACATTATTATTCGTGAATGCCACCTCCTGTGAATCGGAGTGCAGTATATGAAACGGAGTCTTTGTGCATCGGTACTTGATAGTAGGTTTTCAGTATATCGAGTTTTAAGTACACAGCATGACCGATAGCGGATCTGAGTACGTCAGCTGAATTTGGCAGGATGTACAATCAGATTGTGTCCAAGAATTGAGAATATGATAATCCCCACACACTCTGAATGTTCCTGGTTCACTCTTTGGTACTACTACCACAGGCGACACAAATGGTGAGCTGGATCGTGTACAGATGTCTTGTTGACGTAGCATGGCGAATTCTTGCTCGGCGGCCTTATGTTTGTGTGGTGCCAATGGATGTGCTCTGGGAGGATGCGGAAGTGGCTTCGATAAGATGATACGATGAGCTGTGATGGCACGCTTCCTCTTGAGATCTGGCACAAAGGATATAGGTTTGAAAATCTCTTCATATCGCTTTAGAACATCGTCCACTTGTGGTACATGAGGAACTGGAGGAATTAGCTGTATGGATGAGACTGCTTTGGCGCGAGTCGTATGTTTTAGTGCTGATGAAAGCAACTGATTTTCGGCAGTGCGTATCTCTCGTGTCCTTGGACGAATAGTAAGGTCGAAGTGTTCAAGGAAGTCAAGTCCAATGATGTTTCTTGGCGTGTTGGCATTGATGAAAGGATAATTGAAACATCTTTTTGAGTTAGAGAACAAGATTGTGTGTACTCGAACCCCAAACGTCGCAATGTTGGAGCCATTGACGCGGGTAAGTCTGCTGGTTTTGACTGGGTGGGTGGATTCAAAATAATTGTGGCGTAGTAAGCTTACATCTGATCCAGTGTAGATGAGAAATAATTCGCCAGAATTTGCGTCACAGATGAGGAAATAAGTTGATAGTGACAACTGACGATGTGACTGTTTACTGGTATTTGGGCGTATGAAGCATTACTTGAGGGGGGCCGTCGCTGTAAAGACAAAAGTTTGATTGAGCTCCAACGCGAAAGCAACGTGCTTCGAGCCATCAGACGTGGGGCGGCCAATAAACTTGGGGTGATCAGCCTTTACTGCCGCAGAGGAGGCTGACCCAAGCAGTTTTCCAAACCCTCCATGGGTGGATTATCCTGAATTGTTGGTGACCGCGCCCACCTCAACTTCGCGTCTGTGCGCGGGAATGTGCAGCCATTTCTGAGGCAATAGGGTGTGGAGTGGCCATAGCTGCGGTGTTTCGGACACCACTCCGCCGGTAGCTGTGGAACTGTGGCACGGCCTCTGGACGTCGACATCTTGGTGCTGTTTCGGGACGGTGGTCGACGCTGGTCATGCCTGCTCTTGTCGCGTCTATAGTGGACGGCATCGACTGAGGCCGAAGTTGGCCTGACGGTGAGGCCCTCGAGCTGGCTGATGAGGCGCTCGTTGGTGACATTTGTTCGGGATGATGATGATGTGGATTGAAGCTCGGACAAACGTGAGGTGATGTAACCTTGCTCTAAGGCAGGTGAGCTGCAGTGGAGTTTCTTCCACCACTTGTTTGACATGCCGGCAGTACGTTGTCTTGCACTTCAACGGATTCGCGCAGGAACGTGGCTATCTCTAGGAGTTCCGTAGGAAGCTTCTTAATGAATAGTCGCATCAAGATTTCCTTGGGCAGGTTGAATTCAGAGGCTTTCTAATCCATCTTCCTGTAGAGCTCGGAAGGCGTGCGGCTACTTAGGAACATCTGGCTCATCAATTCTGTAAGCCTGTCTTTCCAATCTTGTGTCAGGCGCTGCTTGAAGGCGCGTTGCAGGTTCTACCATGGCTGCGAACATGATGCCTCAGTGTATTGAGGCAGGATATCTTTGAGTCCGCGTCTGGAAAACATTGGGATTGTCTCCCAAGCCCTTAAAAAATTGAGCCCTCATCTGTTATATTGGACATCTTGGACAATAAATGAACATCGTCGACCCACTCGTCAAGATAGTCTGGATCGAATTGGCATATTTTATACTGGGTCCATGTGGTGGTGCGGACTGTTGCTGGACTCGCCACCAGACTTCATGCATTTCCTGAGCTGGACGATGTATTATGTGTGTGTGCTGTCGAGTATAGATGGCAGTGTTACATCGTCCTCACCCGTCATCATGTGGCTGTCTTCGAGAATTGTGATCTCGAGAGGGTGGTTCACTGTGATTTGTGGCTCAGGATTTACTTTCTTGTGTGTTCTCCCTGTTTTACCAGATTCTTTCTTGCGTGACATTCATCCGAAGTGCTTGATGTGCTCACAGGCTAGATGCTGGTTAATTCTTTGTTGGCTGTGAGTTTAACGAAACGGGGCACCATTCATTTAGGAGGTTTTGTAGTTATTGTAATATGTTTTGCGTGGCAGCTGTCTATTTAGTAATATTACCCCACATCTACATGTCCCTGGTGGCTATTGTTACTATCCATACTCATGATTAGTTCTTGACCTTTTTCCGTAGGGTGATGTGAGAAGTCTAAGATGGATCATCAGACGTTTATTAAATGTAATGTTTCAATACATCAATCAATTCACTGTTAATCCAAATAGACCGTGCTCTAGACGGCAACAAAATAATATATTGTCAACACAATTAAATGTCTTATACAAAAGTAGTCACAATAAACACAATAAATGATTGAAAATGTAAGAGGATATAAATCAAGAATAATTAGCAGTTTAATTTAACGTCACTGATAATTGATGAAAAGAACCACAAAATTAAATCCGAAAAGTCTTAGTTTATAGTCACTGATAATTTATGAAAAGAAACACAATAGTAAATACGAGCTTTGATCGTCATGTCACATAAATCCACTGTATCTATTATTATTTAACAAAACCCTATTAATTCCAATTTAATTTGCAGTTCAAGAAATCTCAATTAAAATGTTTTGAAATTAACAGAGATTGTTGCTAAATTACAGTTAAATGAAATATTGTGTAAAACCAGAATTAAACTATTTGACCTTGAAGAGAACTATATTTGTCAAAATTGAACATCGTTGGGTTGTAACGCGGAGCCGCGTGTTACAGCCTAAAGTAAGAATGCCAAAGTGTGTCAATGGTTATAGACTAATTTCTATTATCCCTTCACTTTTTAAGATAATGGAATTATGCTGCATATTGATTTGATACAAGCCAACATAGATTTACGAAAGATTGATCATCATTTAGTAACATTCTTTCCCTGTAGAAGCATGTAATTAAGCACGATTAAAAAAGGTTGGTGCATCAACATTCTTTATCTATATGTATAAAGCTTTTGATTCTATATCTTTTTTATGCTGCTATGACGATGCTAAATTCATTAAATATAGATCAGAATATCTTTAGATAACTTATGTCTTATTTATATCAAAGAAGAATGATTATTCAAGTAAATAACTTAAGATCAAGACCTCTGATATAGTTACAATTGGAGTTTCAAAAGGATAAAGCCTGGGATCAATTATATATAAAAATATATTTGCGTATTTGCAGACTAAAGTCTCGGCTGAGCGAATCACTTATAATAAATCCTGATGGAATCAACATAAACGACTCAACCAATATAAGTAAAGTCACCTGGACTTAATTTAATTATGTTTATTTTAATGATGCTCTGATTAATGGTATTTTTAGATCAAATTTCAACAATTTATCAAGGATTTAGGTATTTATATTCAATGTACAGCTCCTGTTGCAAGAAATGTTGAATGAACAGTTAGCTATGCTAAATACATATAGGCATTAATAAAGAGAAATATTTTAATGAATGAAGAACATGTAACACGCGGCTCCGCGTTACAACCCAACGATGTTCGATTTTGACAAATATGGTGCTCTTTAAGGTCAAATAATCTAACTCGGTTCTTACACAATATTTCTCTTAACTGTAATTTTAGAAACAATCTCTGTTAGTTTCAAGCAATTTCAATTGAGATTTCTTAAACTGCAATTTTATTTGTAATTAATATGGTTGTTTATTAAATATACTCACCTGCGCGGTATACGCCTGGAACATGCGGTGGATTATTGTGTCAGAGTGGATTTATTTAGCAGTTTACGCAAGGGATTTACTGTTCGCATTTAATTATGCCTATCCGAATTTCAGAGAAAATGGATTATTATAATTACATAAGTTAAAAACATAGCAAACAGTGAACTAATTAATTGCGAATTTTTGTCATTGAAGTATTTACACGAATTTTATCCACTTATTTTCAGTAACAACTTTTAACAGTGACTACGTTCATATCATCATGCATTTTCAATCGGTTGCATATATTCATTTCAATTCAGACATTTGTGGAAGAATAATTGCTTGTGTGTAAAGTATGCAACTTTATAAACAGCGTTTATTTTGCTACCGTCTTGTACACGGACAATTTAGTTTAACTGTGACTGGTGTTTAAGACATTCATTTGTGTTAAAATTTAATTTTATTGCCGTCTAGAGCACGGTCAATTTGGACTACTTATGATTTCATACGTGGTGTTATTTACAATACATTTGTGATCATTCGCATTAGTCTTCTCTCATCACCAATCGGGAAAACGCCGGGGATTAATCATATGCACGGATCTCCACAGCCGCTACCAAACCAATGTAGGGAATAATTAATCTCGCAAAAGTCCCCTACAAACAATTAAAAATATTTTTTATTTTGATTTAAATCGATCCAGAAATATACCGCCGCTACATGTGGCCAACGAAAAAAGGTTTTGTAAACAAGCTATAATCTATAAAAAGGAAAGTTGTGAAATATATTATCTCTGTATCCTACACAATATAGGCCAACATATTACAGTTCGTATCACTGAAATCTTTATGATTTCGGATGCTATCCTATTGTATTAAAGTATTCCACTTGAACCAGTGGACGAAAAACTTTATGAATTCAATAAGAAAGATTCATAGATTAGGATCTAATTCTTGACTTATCGCAATCTCTGCTCCTTTTGTGGGAAATAATGCGCAAAAGATATAGTATTTTTCAAAATTTTTAAAATTTACAATCAATAATCAAAACAGCTTAGAAGAAAACATTCGTTTTAAATTTCTTTCAATTAGTTTTCTACTGAGTTATGAAAAATATACGATGATTATGAAAATAATTTCTCGAGGTTAAAAATAGACCAGAACTAAAGTCATCAGCAACATATATTCTCTAATTTTTTTCAAAATATAATATCAGTATTTTTATATTGGAAAATTATGTATTATATCATCAAATTAGTCCATGTGAAAAATAAAAAATTGCTAGTCTTGTTACTCATATGCATAATAATACACTTGAATTATATCTTAATATATCCAATTATCCTCGATGAAAAGTCGCATTATTAATTTTTGTAATAATCGATTCACATAAATGACTTATTATGCCTTTCTTATAATAATTGGATAAAAATATTAAATAGCGTACGGAGTGATATTACTGCAAGATGTTCAGGATTTGATAAAGCCAATAATAAAATTATTGGAACACACATTTATATGAGACATAATTAGCATATATATGTGATATGATATATTTTATCTACAGCAAGTAATCTGATAATATTATCTATTTGATGGAATATGTGTTTTTTGAATCTATATAATGATATTCTTCATAAAGACGACATTAGCCTCTGCATAGTCTCTACAAATTAAAATCGGATTTCCTGAGAGATTTGATGACTTTTGTAAATTAAAACTCTTATTTAATGAGCCTGTATCATTTGTAGAATGGAGTTGCGTTCCTATGATAAGTGTGGAGGTAGTCCAACTAAGATATTTGTCCAAACAGGTGTAAACGCCCTGGCTACAAGTAAATACCGTGCGACGTTACAAAGTAGATAAAGGCCGAAGATAATGCGAGACAGTTACTGTGGATGGCTCTTATCAGGGCCGGAATTGCGTTCTCCGACATAGGCCGAAAAAGTTACGCAGTGCTGCATTGTCTAGAAGTACTTCTAGACACTTGAGTCTTAATCTGGTTGACTGGTGGTGTTCCTTCGTTGTGGAATACAAAACAAAGTGATGTGTTTCTGTGTAAAGTCTCAGAATTGTCTTGTTGAAGTTCTGCGGCAACAATGTGATGGCTAGTACACGTAGAAGTTCGATTAAAAGATAATCGGTCCGTATGTCTAGTTGTGCAACAACAAGAGATTTGACGTTATTGAGATCCAAGTGACTAGGTGACACAGCGTAACTGATGCTAGTCCAGAATTCTGCGTAGGCAAACAGACAAATGTGTATCGCAACAACAATCACGCGCAGTTCACAGCAGGAAGTGTAAAACGTGTGTGCTGATTCGGGGTAAATGCACTATGCTTATATACTCGTGCAAGCATAAGCTCGTACGCCATTGGATAACGGCAAATTTTGCTTGTTTTAATTGGTAGCGCGTAAACGAAATTTGAATTTCATTTGGCAGTATGTCGGCGAATTGTTCTGAGCCATTACGTCAGTTTCTTTTCCCACAAAAATTCTTTTCGGCAAGGCTTAATAGGTAAAGTAGGGCAGATTTCAAACTCGCATATTGAAAAATTCGCGCGCGGTTTGAAATGACTTTGATTTTGTCGCATACTGATATTGAAAAAATCGTTATGGACCTTCAGAACTCAATGAAGGTGTTAAAGGAAGAAAACAACTATTTAAAAAATGAAATGTCCAAATTGAAGAATGATGCTGTTGTGAATGCGACGAAAATGGAACAAGCGGTGAAGAATATTGAAACCTTAAGCGCGCGTATTGTTGAACTGACTGAGGCACTACATATGAAGTTAGAAAAATTAGAGCTAGATGTTCTGCCATGATTGAACTGGCTGATATAACAGTGGAAGGTGACACGCCAGTTAAAAACAAATCATCAGGTGAAGAAATACTGAATATATTAGCGAACGAAGTCTCAGCGCGGAACAGCAAACAAGATCAATTAGTTTTATTTAATCTTGATGAAAATACCGATGTAAAAGACGTCGAGAAATTAAATGCTTTAATAAAAGAAGAGACGCATTCCGATACTGATAAATGCTATAGGGTGGGGAAACGGTCAGATCGTCCAAGGCCAGTAGTTGTAAAACTATCAAAAAGGCCAACAAATATGCAGATAGAGTCTATCAATAAAAAGAAAGATGAGAATTCGAGTTTTCACACCATATTTATTGGACGGGACAAAACATTTCTCCAACGGAAGTTGGCAAAAGCAAAAAAGTTCAAGAACAACCAGGAACGGAAGCCGTCAACCTCTGATCAAGCTTTTATAAGGAATCTATCGAGTGAGACTGCAACATCAAAAAAAGATTTATCATTACTAAATGTTGTGGACAGCGGGAGGAGAAGAAGTATGGCTTCAAAACCCGGGAAACGAACAATAAAGAAGCCAACAAATCTGAATCCGTGAAAGTCGACAACTGTTTAGATAAGTTGTATTCTACATTTACTTTATTTTATGCTAAATTTTATAATAAGTAACGATTTTGATTTTATAATATTATCTGAAACTTGGCTTAATAAGGATATTGAAAACCATGAATTTGATATTCCTCACTATTCTTTATTCAGAAAAGACAGATCGCTGGATAAAAGAGGTGGAGGAGTACTTATTTATAGTAAATCTGTATTAAAGGCGAAAATTTTGCATACTAGTGAAGATAATGCTATCATTGATTTTTTATCTATACAAATTGATAATCTGATCTTAACCGCGGTTTACAGACCGCCGTATGCTACTTTATATGATGATCAAACATTTACCAATTATTTTCAATCTATTTTTGACTGTCATGGCTATAATGTAGTGGTAGGTGACTTTAATAAGTTACATGACTGTGAAATAATCAATTTTTTTCTAATCATGATCTCAAGCAGATTATGAATGAATCAACTAGGGTTCGCAATGCTTAGATCATGTATACTTAGAAATTGAAACGGTGAAATCACACAGTTATGATGTTGTTAACTATTTCAAAGAATTGGATCACAAACAAACTATTTTTCAATGGAACATCTTGAGTAGCAAAACACAGAAATTTAATTTTGAAAATGCACACGTGCAAAGTTCCAGAATCAACTGGAATCTTTTTAGAGAATTAAGCATACTAATTAAATATGACAGTTTTTATAACTTGAACACTGACGAATTTGTTTCTTCTGATTCATCGTTATTATCTATTTATTTCAAGCATCTAGGTTTACGGACATTTGTAACACGAGGCTCCGCGTTACACCCCAACGATGTTCGATTTTGACAAATACAGTGCTCTTTAAGGTTAAATAATCTAACTCTGTTCTTACCCAATATTTCTCTTAACTGTGATTTTAAAAACAATCTCTTTTAGTTTCAAGAAGTTTATATTGAGATTTCTTGAACTGCAATTTTATTTGTAATAATTAGGGTTTTTATGAAATATACAGAACCGCGCGCGATCCGCGTGGATCACGCGGTAGACTATTGTGTCACAGCGGATTTATTTCGCTCAGTTGGATTATTTGCAGTTTACGCAAATGATTTACTGTTCACAGTTAACTGTGCTAATCCGAATTTCAGAGAATAACGGATTATAATAATGACATGAGTTAAAATCATAGCAAGCAGTGAATTAAATATTTGTGAGTTTTTGTCATTGAAATCTTTACACGGATTACACACATTCATTTTTAGTGACAACTTTTAACAGTGACATTGTTCATATCATCATGTTCTTTCAATCGGTTGCATGTATTCATTTCAATTCAGACATTTGTGTAAGAATAACTGCTTGTGTGCAAAATATGTTTCTTTATAAACAGAGCTCATTTTAACTTTTGCCATCTAGAAGACGGACAATTTAGATTAACTGTGGCTGGTGTTTAAGACATTCATTTGTGTTAAAATTTGTTTTTATTGCCGACCAGAACAAGATCAATTTAGATTAACTGTGAATTCTATTTCTATTTGCAACATTGTGTACAATATACGTGTGACTACTCATTTTGCCTTCTCACATCAACCATCCGAAAAAGACCAGAGACTGATTATGAGTACGGGTAGTAATAATAGCCACCATGGATATGTAGGAAGGGTACAGAATCACGAACTAGATGGCTACCGCAAGAATAATCCTACACATTATACCGAAACGAATCAATAGGAAATTATGTAAACTAAGAATTAAACGAGAAAATATAATAAAGTGTAGTCTTACCAATAGTATTTAAAAAAATGATAACGAAATTAATTCATCACTGCTGATAATTCGTCAAAGATCAGAACGAATTATTTTGGCCAAAATGAAGAGTAATCCTAGACTAGGATACGAACTCCTCACAGATTACAGTAAATATAAGGAAAAGTTAAAGCTTATATTACCTGTGGATAAAACTGAGTATGAATTTCTCTGTGAATTGAATGAAGTATTTGGCAATTTGATATGTAATCCACAGAATGAAAGAAATTTCATGGAACTACCTGATCCTTTCGGAAACCAGGAACCAGGACTTGTTATTGACAGTGATGAATTGATAAAATTAATGTTAAAAATTAAATCAAAAAAACAAAAAGTTCACCTTGGTATCTCGATTGATAACCTGCTTCAATTACCCTTAACTTTTATGAATGCGCTCTGCAACTTTATAAATAGAATTTTGAATAATGGGAAATTACCAATCGATATACTAACGATAGTAGCTAAACCGTTGCCAAAAGTAAGTGATTATAGATTAATCTCTATTATCCCTTCGTTTTCGAAGATAATAGAACGATTGATACTAGATCATTTAGGACGTATGTTGCCGGCTGATTTTGATTTATGTCAACATGGCTTTACGAAAGATAGATCGACGACTACTAATATGCTTTCTACGTGGAAACATGTAATTACATTAGATGAGAATAAGTTAGATGCATTATTTGTATTTATAGATATCTCACAAGCTTTTGACTCTATATGTTTTGATGCTATTTTGAATGCGATTAGTTTATTGAATATTGATCCGAATATTTTTAGATTACTTAAATACTATTTATATAATCAAAGAATGAGTATTCAAGTAAACGATTTGATATCAAAATCGAAAAGAGTAACAAGTGGAATTCCACAGGGATCAAGTTTGGGGCCAATTTTATTTAAAATCGTATTTGCACATTTAGAAACTAAGATCCTTAACGGTCGAGTATGCAAATTCGCTGATGATTTAAAAATAATCTTTCCAATTGATCCAAAAAATGTCGAATTCTCCAAAAATAATGTGACATTAGATTTGTATGATTTGAGTAGATATTTGATTACACTAGGGCTGAGAATAAACAATAAAAAGACGAGAGCTTTAAAAATAGGTAACAGAACAGACTTTCATTATGCTTATTTTCATGATGCTGTGATTAATGATGTGTTTGAGATTAAACTTATGCAAGAAATAAAGGATTTAGGCATAACTATTCAATGTACAGCTTCTGCTGAGAGACATATTGAAAGGATAGTAGGCAGTGCCAAGAAAAGATGGGCACTAATATATTGAAATATCTTATCGAATTACATTAAACTTAAAATGTATATAATATGGATAAGACCGATACTAGAATATGCTGTCGCTACTTGGAATCCATTAAAAAGCGGTTGTCCAATGAGACAGAAGCTCTACAAAGGAAAGTTATGAAACAAATTAGTCCTATCTCCTGCACCATATACGCCTCTAGATTACAGTTTGTATCACTGCAAACATTGTGGTTTCGGAGGATGTGCTATTGCATAAAAGTTTTTCATTTGAACCAGTGTATTGGTGCCTATATGAATCCGATAAGAAAGAGTCATGAAGTTGTAACTGGATCTGGACATTTGGCAATATCTCCTCCTTTGGTGGGGAATGTTGCGAGCAAGTTATTCTCTTTTTGGAAAATCTACAAAATTTATAACCAATTGCCATAGGGGCTTAGAGAAATGCCTCCATCTAAGATGTCTTTTAAATTTTTATCTACTGAACTAGAAAAAGTCTACAATCCCGCTGATAATTTTTATTTTGATTATGATAATACTTTCTCATTACAGTTAAATACTGTTTGTTGCGAAGAACTAATATATATGCAAGTATGTATTAGGTTTTGCGAACCTAGTAACAAATTAGTTCAGTTGTAACCAGAAGGATAAACCAAAGGCAGCATGAACGGAAAGTATAATCTCATTCACATTCGTTTCGTGCTTACTGGCGACTCATCACTAGGAGCCGGTATTACGCCCTTTAACCACTATATATTTGGTAGAAGAATGTGGGAAAATAGGACGGTACAATCTCCTAGACGAATGTGTAAACCTGTAATAGTGAAGCTAACATAATCTGAAGTCAACGACAATACGACTTCAATGCTAACTCGCACTATATGACGAATGTGTAAACCTGTAATAGTGAAGCTAACATAATCTAAAGTCAACGACAATACGACTTCAGTGCCAAATCACACTATATAATATATATACGGAGTCTGTAAGGATACTAACACTATGGCTATTGTGTTAGTAACTGATACCTTTTTTTGAAATCGATGAGTACCGGATACTAACACTATGGTTTCCGAGTCGATACATGATACCAACCTGATGGATATAAATTTATGCTAAAGTTCACCCAAATTGAGAATTACAACAATTTCCGAACACCTGTTACTCCAGTTAAACCATACACTCTGACCTTCATCGATATCAGTTATCACATTTCGCGGTAAGCATGACATCATTCAATTCAATATAGTACAGTTAAATACTGTTTGTTGCGAAGAGCTAATATATATGCAAGTATGTATTAGGTTTTGCGAACCTAGTAACAAATAAGTTCAGTTGTGACCAGAAAGGATAAACCAAAGGCAGCATGAACGGAAAGTATAATCTCATGCACATTCGTTTCGTGCTTACTGGCGACTCATCAGTAGGAGCCGGTATTACGCCCTTTAACCACTATATATTTGGTAGAAGAATGTGGAATAATAGGACGGTACAATCTCCTAGACGAATGTGTTAACCTGTAATAGTGAAGCTAACATAATCTGAAGTCAACGACAATACGACTTCAATGCTAACTCACACTATATGACAAATGTGTAAACCTGTAATAGTGAAGCTAACATAATCTGAAGTCAACGACAATACGACTTCAATGCTAACTCACACTATATAATATATATACCGAGTCTGTAAAGGATACTAACACTATGGCCATTGAGTTAGTAACTGATATCTTTTTTGAAATCGATGAGTACCGGATACTAACACTATGGTTTCCGAGTCGGTACATGATACCAACCTGATGGATATAAATTTATGCTAAAGTTCACCCAAATTGAGAATTACAACAATTTCCGAACACCTGTTACTCCAGTTAAACCATACACTCTAGCCTTCATCGATATCAGTTATCACATTTCGCGGTAAGCATGACATCATTCAATTCAATATATTACAGTTAAATACTGTTTGTTGCGAAGAGCTAATATATATATGCAAGTATGTATTAGGTTTTGCGAACCTAGTAACAAATTAGTTCAGTTGTGACCAGAAGGATAAACCAAAGGCAGCATGAACGGAAAGTGTAATCTCATGCACATTCGTTTCGTGCTTACTGGCGACTCATCAGTAGGAGCCGGTATTACGCCCTTTAACCACTATATATATTTGGTAGAAGAATGTGGAATAATAGGACGGTACAATCTCCTAGACGAATGTGTAAACCTGTAATAGTGAAGCTAACATAATCTGAAGTCAACGACAATACGACTTCAATGCTAACTCACACTATATGACGAATGTGTAAGCCTGTAATAGTGAAGCTAACATAATCTGAAGTCAACGACAATACGACTTCAATGCTAACTCACACTATATAATATATATACGGAGTCTGTAAAGGATACTAACACTATGGCCATTGTGTTATTAACTGATACCTTTTTTGAAATCGATGAGTACCGGATACTAACACTATGGTTTCCGAGTCGGTACATGATACCAACCTGATGGATATAGATTTATGCTAAAGTTCACCCAAATTGAGAATTACAACAATTTCCGAACACCTGTTACTCCAGTTATACCATACACTCTTGCCTTCATCGATATCAGTTATCACATTTCTCGGTAAGCATGACATCATTCAATTCAATATATTACAGTTAAATACTGTTTGTTGCGAGAACTAATATATATGCAAGTATGTATTAGGTTTTGCGAACCTAGTAACAAATTAGTTCAGTTGTGACCAGAAGGATAAACCAAAGGCAGCATGAACGGAAAGTATAAATCTCATGCACATTCGTTTCGTGCTTACTGGCGACTCATCAGTAGGAGCCGGTATTACGCCCTTTAACCACTATATATTTGGTCAAAGAATGTGGAATAATAGGACAGTACAATCTCCTAGACGAATGTGTAAACCTGCAATAGTGAAGCTAACATCATCTAAAGTCAACGACAATACGACTTCAATGCTAACTCACACTATATGACAGATATGTGTAAACCTGTAATAGTGAAGCTAACATAATCTGAAGTCAACATTATTACGACTTCAATGCTAACTCACTATATAATATATATGCAGGTCTGTAAAGGATACTAACACTATGGCTATTGAGTTAGTAACTGATACCTTTTGAAATCGATGAGTACCGGATACTAACACTATGGTTTCCGAGTCGGTACATGATACCAACCTGATAGATATAAATTTATGCTTAAGTTCACCCAAATTGAGAATTACAACAATTTCCGAACACCTGTTACTCCAGTTAAACCATACACTCGGCCTTCATCGATATCAGTTATCACATTTCGCGGTAAGCATGACATCATTCAATTCAATATATTACAGTTAAATACTGTTTGTTGCGAAGAACTAATATATATGCAAGTATGTATTAGGTTTTGCGAACCTAGTAACAAATTGGTTCAGTTGTGACCAGAAGGATAAACCAAAGGCAGCATGAACGGAAAGTATAATCTCATGCACATTCGTTTCGTGCTTACTTGCGACTCATCAGTAGGAGCCGGTATTACGCCCTTTAACCACTATATATTTGGTAGAAGAATGTGGAATAATAGAACGGTACAATCTCCTAGACGAATGTGTAAACCTGTAATAGTGAAGCTAACATAATCTGAAGTCAACGACAATACGACCTCAATGCTAACTCACACTATATGACGAATGTGTAAACCTGTAATAGTGAAGCTAACATAATCTGAAGTCAACGACAATACAACTTCAATGCTAACTCACACTATATAATATATATACCGAGTCTGTAAAGGATACTAACACTATGGCCATTGGGTTAGTAACTGATACCTTTTTTGAAATCGATGAGTACCGGATACTAACACTATGGTTTCCGAGTCGGTACATGATACCAACCTGATGGATATAAATTTATACTAAAGGTCACCCAAATTGAGAATTACAACAATTTCCGTACACCTGTTACTCCAGATAAACCATACACTCTGGCCTTCATCGATATCAGTTATCACATTTCGCGGAAAGCATGACATCATTCAATTCCATATATTACAGTTAAATACTGTTTTGTTGCGAAAAACTAATATATATGCAAGTATGTATTAGGTTTTGCGAACCTAGTAACAAATTAGTTCAGTTGTGACCAGAAGGATAAACCAAAGGCAGCATGAACGGAAAGTCTAATCTCATGCACATTCGTTTCGTGCTTACTGGCGACTCATCAGTAGGAGCCGGTATTACGCCCTTTAGCCACTATATATTTGGTAGAAGAATGTGGAATAATAGGACGGTACAATCTCCTAGACGAATGTGTAAACCTGTAATAGTCAAGCTATTATAATCTGAAGTCAACGACTATACGACTTCAATGCTAACTCACACTATATGACGAATATGTAAACCTGTAATATGAAGCTAACATAATCTGAAGTCAACGACAGTACGACTTCAATGCTAACTCACACTATATGATATATATACGGAGTCTGTAAAGGATACTAACACTATGGCCATTGTGTTAGTAACTGATACCTTTGTTAGCATTTAAGTCGTATTGTCGTTGACTTCAGATTATGTTAGCTTCACTATTACAGGTTTACACATTCGTCATATAGTATGAGTTAGCATTGAAGTCGTATAGTCGTTGACTTGAGATTATGTTAGCTTCACTGTTACAGGTTTACACATTCGTCTAGGAGATTGTACCGTCCTATTATTCCACATTCTTCTACCAAATATATAGTGGTTAAAGGGCATAATACCGGCTCCTACTGATGAGTCGCCAGTAAGCACGAAACGAATGTGCATGAGATTATACTTTCCGTTCATGCTGCCTTGGTTTATCCTTCTGGTCACAACTGAACTAATTTGTTACTAGGTTCGCAAAACCTAATACATACTTGTATATATATATATATATTAGTTCTTCGCAACAAACAGTATTTAACTGTAATATATTGAATTTAATGATGTCATGCTTATCGCGAAATGTGATAACTGATATCGATGAAGGCCAGAGTGTATGGTTTAACTGGGGTAACAGGTGTTCGGAAATTGTTGTAATTCTCAATTTGGGTGAACTTTAGTATAAATTTATATCCAACAGGTTGGTATCATGTACCGACTCGGAAACCATAGTGTTAGTATCCGGTACTCATCCATTTCAAAAAAGGTATCAGTTACTAACACAATGGCCATAGTGTTAGTATCCTTTACAGACTCCGTATATATATTACATAGTGTGAGTTAGCATTGAAATCGTATTGTCGTTGACTTCAGATTATGTTAGCTTCACTAATACAGGTTTACACATTCGTCATATAGTGTGAGTTAACATTGAAGTCGTATTGTCGTTGACTTCAGATTATGTTAGCTTCACTATTACAGGTTTACACATTCGTCTAGGAGATTGTACCGTCCCATTATTCCACATTCTTCTACCAAATATATAGTGGTTAAAGGGCGTAATACCGGCTCCTACTGATGAGTCGCCAGTAAGCACGAAACGAATGTGCATGAGATTATACTTTCCGTTCATGCTGCCTTTGTTTTATCCTTCTGGTCACAACTGAACTAATTTTTTACTGGGTTCGCAAAACCTAATACATACTTGCATATATATTAGGTCTTCGCAACAAACAGTATTTAAAAGTAAAAAGTTAATTACAGTATTGAAAACTTAACATTTAATATTTATAGACTGTTAAAACATTTTACATTTGTTAGCATAAAGTAAACGGTCATAAAGTAATATTAACCAACATACAACCAAAAATAACCAAATAAACTGTATTAATTTATTCATTCACCCATTCATTCACTGACGCCATGTCTACTCTGCATTCAACAAACAATTTAGTAATGACAAGTATCGAGATATTTCGAGAGAAAATTCTTAATATACGCACACGAATCCACACACACAAACACACACATACATAAACATACAGAGAAGAGTATATATATATATATATATATATGTTTGTGTGTTTATATATACAATACAAAAGTTGGAGCAGAACACTAAATTTAACTTTGCTAAAAATATTTTCTTTTAAGAGATTTCTGTGAAATTTTCGGAGATCCTTGGTTAGATAATCTACAGTTAAAATCAATTGAAAGATTATTTAATGTAGATTTTACTTATAATTAAAAATAGCATAAATGTGTAAGAAAAATTATGGAGGTTTAATAAAGTGACACCAGGAAAAGCCATTCGATGACTCGGAAGAGACCGTTTTGTAAATTTATATTTCAGACCTTAATATCGTCTAAGATATTTAAACAATAAATGATTGAGCGGGTGGTGGTAACAATTCTTTACATCAAGTTTGCAAACTTGAATTAAACACCAATCCCATTGTACTCAACCAGTCGTCGGTCAACATAGCAACTGGCGGTTTTTTTGATATGTTGTCCGACGCCTAGTTGAGTACAATGGGATTGGTGTTTATTTCAAACTCGCAAACTTGATTTAAAGAATCGTTTAAGATAAACAGTTTGCGCGACAGGGAATTGATAAATTAATAGATTCTTATTGAGCAATACCAGGTTTCCACGTTCACTGTACATACATTTGCATCGAATACTTCTTGGCCGCCTTTCATATCCATACGGCAACAGTAAGCTCATCACACCAAAATATTGACCTGTATTTAATTTCGTTTAAACTGTTTCATTTATATTTCCTGGCAGATCACAACAATTACTGATTTTTACTAGATAATTGTGCATTACGTATGTGTGAGTATCTGTGTCTAAAACTGGAATGCTTTTAGTTAAATATAACTACCTTCACGTTAACGTCAATATAAGTTAGCGTAAAGGAATTAATGTAAATTCATCTTCACATTCATAAGGCACACTTATATTCTTAAACGGTTAAATTAATTACTTACGAGTGTCATTAATGCTAAGGAAGGTGGCTAGATTATGCAAATACACCCGTCGCAAAATATTTCCAAGTTTGTTAATCAAAACCTCGTAAAATATGAGGCTTAATTAGGTGAAAAATTAAAATAAACAAAGTCAGGAAAGATAATGTAGAAAGGTACCTTATGAAAGGAAATTCAGAGTAATATGTAAAGGATAGTTTATAATTAACGTGAAGTTGTATTACAGAGTGGTGTACTTTATAGGAAACATACGTTAAAAAATACAGCAAAATAAAAGCAAATTATTAATTAAATTTTGAAAGATATTTAGTTTCTTCCTGTCACCTATAAACTCATTTTAATCCAGAAATCTTACTTGTTTACTATAGAATGTTTTCGATTCGGATTTGTTCATTCTTCGCTTTCTACATTATTAATTGCTGTGCTATCATTTGAGTATAGCGATTTTTCTTCCACTGTTTAAACCATTATTTATCTCATGATTCAATTTTGATAGAATATCTAATCAATTGTACCGATCTATTATGATCACATATTGATACGTGTAGACAAACATCTTATTTGATTTAACAATAATTGATTGCGCGGGTGGTGGTAACAATTATTTAAACTGTTTGCGAGCTTAAAGTAAACACCAATCCCATTGTATTTAACCAGTCGTCGAACAACATAACACAACTACCGCCAGCCGCAACGCACTAATATGGAAATGAAATTTAAATATGCGGCTCTTACCTCTAGCAGTCTCGCATACATTGAACTTGACTGGAAATGTCAGTATGATCAAATCTTATTTGATTGCATCTCTAACCTCACTGGTGTAACGTGCAATGTCTGATTTAAGAACATGTTCATATTTACAAGCAATTCTATGTCCAAATCATATTAAATGAATTTTTTGCATTGTCTCATTTACTTACATCAGGTTACTTGAAATTTCATACAATTCTGATGTAGATAACGGTTCAATTTAATCTTATTGTTTGGGATGTTTTATGTCCACAATAAGGGATAAGTTTAGAGTAGCTTGGAAATCTTATTTTGATGCTAAGAATTATATTTCACTGCTTATTTTGGTTTCTGGTATTACCATTACACTACGATGCTTATTGTGCCGCTCTGTTTGGAAAACATGCGCATATTTAGATAAGGCATTATACACAGGACGTTGCGTATTTATTGCATTTAGCAAACTTATACCGACTTATGTAATTTCGGTCTTTTGTTCAGTTGGATTCTTGTGATAATAAGTGCCACATATGGACGGTACATGTATTGTAGATAAATTACATTTCCTATCATAAATTATGCTTAGTTTGTACCAAAAATTTAGTAATAACTAAATCTTATAATAAAATTTAGCTCAATTTTGCGGTAGTGCAGCTCGGCGGAGCTTACCACCTGGTTAAATCAGCGTGCACTAGCGCAGACGCACAATTGAAAGAAGGCATGGTTTATCAAGAGCATCCTGGTTTTTTATATTAAATTCAGTAATACTTCCCCAGGTAGCGTAGTGTCCGTTCTATAATAGATTAGGAGCTGTTAGTGGGAATTTGAGGACTAAGGAGATTTCATTTAGTCTCCGCCTAAATGGAAGGAAAACCAATAAATATTATTTAGTCCAGAACTGACAGTTGTCTGTAGTGCGCGGCATGGTGGCAACAGATTCCGAATCAGACATGCCCAGGTTTGAGCCCTGACAAAAGCATATATATATATATATATATATATATATATATATATATATATAATAGAACTGGTGCTCATATCAAGATCACAAATTAACAAATGATCGTGGTTTTTTGTTTAGTTATGTTTTTCTGTTTTAATTGTATACCATATGTATATAATTACATATGCTTTACTGTTAATTGATTTTAGATTGTTCAGGTGATCATTAAAATTCGAAAGCATTGAGTAAAATGTCTGTTGCATTTCGGAGCTAATGCATAACATTTTGCTTTATTTTAGACGATGAACGATATAATTGGTAGAAATTGTTTGAGAGATTTTTATAATTTGAAATTTTATTTCTACAAACATAATGTATACTTTTATTTAATTAATTCATCAACTGGCTAAGTTACACGGATGGCCACAATGGCGTAGGGAGAGGGAGAGAAAGAGTTATGTCGAGACTCTTTATTTATTTTTCTATAATCAATCTCGTTGGTGGATGAAATCGTGGCGAAATCTTTAAATGCAGTTGAGGCCAATGTATATAATGCCATTACACAGTGAAGAAAACGGGGAGTACGCATGCCATTGGCGAAATAAATGATTCCAGTCATTTGTTCGTGACTTGTAAACGTGGAATGTCGAAGGCTGGTTTTCCTACACATGTCGTTGTCGAATTTATGTCTATCGGCCAGTTAACCGATTCTCCTTTTGCGGTAACCTAATAACCCGTTCTGCGTTTAGTTGATTAAATGACGTTTTCATAAACAAATATTGTATTCTTTTGAAATGCGAGCTTCAATAAAATTTATTGTACCATTCCTATGTGCAAAAAAAAGAAATTTTATCAGATACAAGAAACATTTCTTTCTCATAATCTCCTCAAGTATCTACTAATGAACATATCTTTATATATAAATTGGAAAGCAAAAAAATAGGAATATGTGAACAACGGAAGAATGTGAAAAAAAACGGAAACCAATCAATTGCGTGCGTCACATCCAGTTCAAGCTCAATGCTTGAACATGCTTTTTCTTCTTGCACAAATCCGGCTGCAATTTTTTTATCCATAAGGCTTCGTATGTGGCTAGCTCACTTTTGTTATTGCATTTCGTAATTATTTTGAATACTACGTCTAGAGAACATATGTGCGATGTTTCGATGATGTGTTGCGCAATTGCAGACGAGTATTCACCATTTGATTTAAAACAGGCGTTTAAGTTACAATGTTCTCTCATTCGAGAAATTAACCGTCTGATCGATCGGCCTACGTAAGTTGAAGGACAACTTGCGCAGGTATATTGGTAAATAATATTTGAAGTCGACATTAAAAGCTGTTTCTCTTTAATTGCTGGTAAAGGCAAGTGTGTTACCCGAAATAACACTTGTAGTTTAGCTGCATTAAATATGCGTTTTAATGCAGCTTCAACTTTATTTTGGGAAACTGCACCAACCTTAAATGGGATATTTAGGTAGACAGTTTTCTTTTCTGGCCCGTAAAATGTCTGTTTCTGCTCAGTTCCCCTTTTAATAATTGATTCAATTGATTGTCTGGGATAGCCATTAGACATTAAATCGCAAATTGCTTTATTATATTAATTTTCTTTTGAATCTTGACTAACCAACCTGTTAATTCTTGAAAAGCAGTCACGAACTGTTGATAATTTATATTGAAATGGCACAAAACTGCTGTAATGCAAATACTGTGCAGACCATGTGGGCTTATGGTAAATTGTTCTAT